>JAVXUP010002459.1:0-130127 GCA_033070095.1 Escallonia herrerae | reverse complement strand
ATGTGGAATGGAAAGTGTAGATTTTGGCATTTCTCCCCTTCTTTAACTTTTCACATCCGTATATTAGTAGCTTACGAAATATCAAGTTTACTACTAGCTGCTAGAAAGCGATTTTCACAAGATTATACCTGTTGTCAAAGCATGTCAAGGCAACATTTAGTTCGAAGGGTGATTATACGATCAATCTATTCACAAGTACACATATTGTCAATGCATGTATATATACTGCTTTTGTCAAAGCAACACTCATCACTCTGTAGGGTGATCGTACAATCACCCTATTCACAAGGCTACACCTCCTGTGAAAACAATACTATGCTTTGACAAATTGTCATCAGGGAACATTACAGCAAATATTGAAGAAACTCAGAGAGAGAGAGAGAGAGAGACAGACAGAGATAGATAGATCGAGTAGCCCAAACCTTGCCCCTGTAGAGATCTTTGTTAAGTACATCTGCAATAGACCATGAAAAAATCACATCGATCAAGCCGCGCCCCTTGAACTCTTCCCTCTTCACAGTATGAGTTGCCATCTTTTGTTTCTTTTAACCCAAAATGACATCAACAAGCTGTCTCAGTGCCTTGCTGTATAGTAGATGAGACACACAGACCCCGAGCGATCATATATACAGGGTAAGTGAAGATATTGAAGGACGAAAAAGAGTGCATGAACTAATATTTATTAGCTAGTAAAGCAGAACTCCAGTTGACGAGAAGTCATTCCCAAAAGTAAACAAAGAGCACCTGAACTTGGAAAATGTGGGCGTATGTGAAAGGTCACGCGATAGAGAGTGAGGTGGGGAGGGTTGTGGAAACCTATGACAGCCGTTTGGTTTTCCCACTTTAGAAAAAGAAAAAAGGTAAGGGAGTGGGCAATTAAAAGAGAGGGAATCAAAGAACAGGAGCAAGAGAAGAAAATGTAGTGTGCTCTTGCCTTCGAACCAAGGCAAAGCCTAGTCAAAGCACAGCCCTAAATAAGTATCCATAACTTGCGTTAATACGTGTTTTACTTGATACTCCCCCCGTTTCAAATAAATTAATCATATATATATATGGGAGCCGATTCCTGTTTATCGGTGAATAAATAATAATTTTTTTCACCATAAATGTAACCGTCCACGTGTACTCGTGAACGGCTCAGATGTGTTTTTTTTCTTGAAAAAGTGATAACCGCTGCTCTTTCTTGCTATTGTAAAATTTTACTAAAATGGCCTGCGATTGAAAAAACCCCAACCGTAAGAAAGACTAGCGGTTGGTGGCCCCGCGAAGTAAAAAAAACCCCAAGCGGCCCAACCGCAACACTTTGTTGCGGTTGGTCATTTCCTTTTTGTGGCCCACCTTTTCTCTCTTTCTCTCTTTGTGTGCGTGGCCCACCTTTTCTCTCTTTCTCTCTTTGTGCAAATATGATGCCCAACCGCATAAAAGTGTTACGGTTGGGCTATTTTTCTCACGGAATGTTTTTGTGGCAAATGATGACCATCCGCAACAAAATGTAGCGGTTATTAAAAAAAATATATTGCTATGATGACCAACCGCTACACTTAGTAGCAGTTGGGGGTGATGAGGCCGTCCTTTTTGGTGTGTATATATATATATAGGAGAAGCCCGTCTGAAAAGCAATAAAACTAAGTTGGGTGTCTCCTTTTTAATTTAATATATATATATATATATATATATATGGGGACCGATCCACACCCACCGGTGGAGAAATAACAATTTCTCCACCGAACCGCAGGTAAGAGCAGCGGTTGGGCCACGTGGCGCAAAAAGGCGAAAAAGGTGTACGGCCACTGCATTAATGGCAAAAAAGGCACGAGAAATGGCACGAGAAATGGTGAGAAAATGGCGAGAGAGAGAAAAAGGACACCAACCGCATGCACAACCAGCGGTTGGCATTAATATGCCTGCCACGTGCCGTCCCCCACCCCTGCCACGTGGCCCAACCCCATGGCCCCTGCCACGTGGCGTCCCCTCCCCCTGCCACGTGGCCCACCAGCATGGCCAACCGGCGGTATTGGCGATGGCCCTGCCACGTGGCATCCCCTCCCCCTGCCACGTGGCCCAACCGCTGGTGGTACGGTTGCGGTGCCACGTGGCCCAACCGTCCCGCGGTTGGTCCCCCCTCTGCCACGTGGCGTCCCCTCCCCCTGCCACGTGGCCCAACCGCCTACAACCCGCGGTTGGTCCCCTCCCTCTGCCACGTGGCGTCCCCTCCCCCTGCCACGTGGCCCAACCGCTCCTACAACCCGCGGTTGGTCCCCTCCCTCTGCCACGTGGCGTCCCCTCCCCTCATCCGCAGGGCCCAACCGCTCCTACAACCCGCGGTTGGTCCCTCCCCCCTCCCCTGCCACGTGGCGCCCCCCCCGCGTGATGCCCCACCTGGTGTCCTTCCCCACGATGCCACGTGTCGTCCTTCCCTCCCCCATGATGCCCCAACGTGGTGTCCTTCTGCCGAAATTTTTTTTTTGCAGCAGCCTTTGACCGCATAAACACCCACCCTTCCTCACTTTTTTCTGTCTTTTTTCTTCTCTCTTCCTCGCTTCTCTCTTTATAATCCCCTCCCCCGAACCCTTCTTCTGCACTCTGTCATCTTTTACCAACTTCCTTCGTACTTCATATCTCACCTACATAATCTCCATAACAATACAAATCAAAAAATTTTACGCTAGAAGATCGGTGGATAACCGCTAGAAGATCGGTAGTTTTTTCTTTAAATACATCAAGTCACAACAAGTAAGTATTTTGAATTTCCTTATAATTCAATGTTAGGTTTATACAAATCAGCGTATTACATTTATAGATTCCAAAACAGCGATTTTTTAGGGTGCCAAATATAGACAGTTTTTCACGAATTTATAAAAAATAGCTAGAGCTAGATTTTGCCAAAATGCAAAAAAGAGACCCTAGTTATTCTTAAAGGATCTGTCTCAGGTAAAAATTTCAGATTTTTCCAAAGACTGGAAAGGGGTTAACTGATACGGGGAACCTTGTAACTCTGCAGTGTATTTTAAAATATCAAGCTAGCGCGATTTCGCGCGAAACTTTTATGAGAATCCTAGGATGTTGGGAAGTTCCATTCCCCAGGAATTCGGGCCATTCCGAAGCCGTTACCTATTTTTTTGGCCGAACGGCCCTTTAAGCGCTTGATCCGGACACCGGTTCGCGATTTTTGGGCGAAACCTCCGTAAAATACTTTTTATGTCAAGAATGAATTCAGGAAGCCTCAAGTAGCATTTCGAAGCACTTTTGATATTTTTTTATGCCAGGGGGCATTTCGGTAATTCGCCGCCCCGAGAGGGGTATTTCGGTAATTTTACAGTGCTAAGTTTTTTGACGGACTTTTTAGTCCAGAAATATAATTACAAAACCTGAAATGTTGTTTTGAAGCTGACGTGGCGCGCGTAGGGGTGTTTTGGTAATTTTCCCGCGCCAAGGGGTGTTTTGGTAATTTTCCCGTGCCAAGTTTTTCAAACGACTTTTTAGTCCAGAAATGTAAGTAAACCACCTGAAATGTTGTTTTGAAGCTGGTTCGGGGGCGTTGGGGTGATAGTGAACGCTCAGGGGCATTTCGGTAATTTGCCGCTGATCGGGGGCTATTTTGCTAGGAAGGATCCAGCTTAAAATTCATACCTTAAAATAACTTTTAGTTCAGGAAAGGGTGTGAGACACCCGAAAACTTATTTTGTTCCAGATGTTCTGAACCTTGTGACGCACCGGCGATGACTGCCAGGGGATATTTTGCATAAGTAGCGGGTGTTTTGGTAACTTGCCCCCTTTAAAATTTTTCCTGATATATTTGGTATATAATTGACGTAATACATTTAAAAACTTGACTTTAAAGCGGTTTTGAGGTGTTGGAGGTGTAGGGGCCATCGGGCTATATATTGCTATATAACCACGTTGGCGCTAAATTCAGTGGGAACTAGCGTAATTAAGCGTTCGGAGTGGTGGGAATTGAGGATTTGTTTTAATACATTGAAATAATGACTATTGCTAATGTGTTGGTAAGCTAGGTTAAAGATCCAGTTATAGTTTTGGAATGTAAATATTATGGATATTATGGACGCTAAGTTGGTTTATAATTATATTTTGTTCTTAAAGGTATGAATTTCAGCTCTGGACCTCATGATACATCAATCCTATACGATGACGATGACCACGTCGCGAGGCACGTATTTGACGGTGTCGATAGGGGTGTTTTGGAAACAATTCAAAGCACAAGGCACCTTGAAGAGTGGGTACTAAACGAGGAACAAATACAGCTATTACACCGTCAAAATTTAACCCTGTTCACCGATCCCGGGAAATGGTCTCGACACGACGATTGCCTTATATCCGCTCTAGTTGAACGATGGAGGAGCGAGACGAACTCATTTCACTTCCGGTTTGGTGAAATGACTGTTACGTTAGAGGACGTCGGATTTATACTTGGAATCCCATGTCACGGCAGACCCGTTACTTTGAACGTGCCGTCTGCATCCATAGCGAATATGGCTATGCAGTATTTTCCGGGAATTCCAAGGGCAGCGCTTACAACAAACGGCGTCAAGCTTAAATGGCTGAGAGAGCAGTACGGCGTGCTACCGGATGAATACACTCCTCAAGATTTCGTGACGTATACGAAGGCATTCCTTCTGTATATTATTGGAGCTATATTACTTCCGACGCATTCGAAAAACACGGTGCATCCGAAGTATATGGTGTTCTTGGAGGATCTTGAGGAGGTATACTCCTATTCGTGGGGTTCAGCTGTCCTTGCGCACCTATATCGAGCACTGCATAAGGCTACGAGAAACGGTGCCAAGTCCATTGCCGCCTGCCT
This sequence comes from Escallonia herrerae, assembly GCA_033070095.1. NCBI lineage: Eukaryota > Viridiplantae > Streptophyta > Magnoliopsida > Escalloniales > Escalloniaceae > Escallonia > Escallonia herrerae. Next base: position 125,305 of record JAVXUP010002459.1, on the reverse strand, counting down.
GACTCTATTACAGGTATGAGCATTTATTTTCTTGGTAGGATCCTTAGTCAATATATTCGGGATTAATTACTAATTCCATATAATGTTTGCATTCACAGGTTTGGTCTTACGAGAGGCTACCCATGGGTCGTCCACAACCGTTGGTAGATTCCGATGAGACGTGGCCTAGGGTGTGGGCCTGGGGGCCTACGACCAACCGGAGGAGGAGACGGGTAGACCCTCACCACCATCTAAAGTTCTATCGGGGGGAACTAGAGATACTAGATGCATCCCAGGTGACGTGGCAGCCATATGGCAAGGTGATGCATCTGTTGGATGAGTGGTGTTGGCAACTTCCGGTGTCGTACGTGCTGGCAGGTTTGGTTCGGGTGCCGCTCATTCACTTCGAAGAATGTGAGTTTCAGATGCCCGATCGAGCTATGAAGCAAGCTGGCTGTCCACAAGGGATACCAAAACCCGCTGTAGACATGCGGCCATACAGGGGTGGTCGAGGGCCGAACTTCGAGGTGGCTGATGCCTTGATTTTGTTGGGTGACGAGGTGCACCAGTGGAATACCTGGCAGGAAACGTATGATAGCCTTGTATCGCTGAAGCACGACGGCATTAGTACTGAGGAATACTTACAGTGGTTTCTCAGGGTGACGCGCACGAGGGTGAATCGCCCTTCCCAGGTGAAGAAGACATCGTACGCGCCACGTGAGGTCTATGACCAGTTCTGGGCATTGGCCATTGTAAGTCATGCTAGTGTTGTTTGATAATTTATTTGCGCACCTTATCGACCATTTGTCAAATATGATTAGCCATATTTTCTATGCATGTTTTTTAGGTTGACCAGGGCATTGAGGTGTTCAAGCAGCTGGAGTCGTTTGACTGGTTTGTCGCGCAGGCTCCTGACAATCTTAAGAGGTCCATTGAGAAGTACAAGACTGAAGTTCAAAACTTTAGTCTTGCGTACCGGGGTTACGAAGGGGAGCCGTCTAGTCGCCCTCGTCCTGAAGCGTACGACTATCAGCCCCAGAGTCAGGTGTGGGAGTCGTCTGGTCGCCCTCTTCCTGACGCGTACAACTATCAGCCCCAGAGTCAGGTGTGGGAGCCGTCTGGTCGCCCTCCTCCTGACGCGTACGACTATCAGCCCCAGAGTCAGGTATGGGAGCCATATAGTCGCTTGCCTCCAAACGCATACGACTCTCAGTGCCAGAGTCAGGTTCCCCAAGTAGGAATCCAGGCCTCGCGCCCAAGCTTTCGGTCGGACAAAGGACAAGCGACGAAGCCATTGAGGTCGGACAAGATGGCTTGGATCGACCGGCACTACTTCGGGCATGAGCCTGTCAATTCAGCAGACTTTCCCCTTGCGACATTCCTAGGTCATGAGGATATCAGAACGTTGGCGCCGGAGACAGATCTTTCAAATTTTGTCATGAACGCTTACATAGAACTGCTCCGGATTAGAGAGCAACGTTTTAACCGTTCTGAATATTTGAAGCTTAACATGTATCCCACTCATTTTGTGGAATTAACGGTGAGAGAATTCACAGAATGGAGGCGAGGGGGCGGCAGGAGTAAGTGGAAACCAGGTCGAAACGTGTTAGGCATGATGAACGCAGACTATCAATGTCCCGCTGCTGATGCGAACCTTATCATGATACCCTGTCATCATGCAAACCACTGGTTCCTATTAGTTCTCCATCCAGCGTTCAGAACGGTTCACATATACGATAGCCTAAGGGAGGACGAGCCTGGACAGCTGCTGGCACAGATGTACAACGAGTACATCACTTTAGTGGTTAGTATTTATTTTTTGACCTTGGCTCATAGTATATTGTTCTTGTCTCATAGGCTTGATTCTCGTTTTTATTGTTGGATGCAGACTACTGTCCTCTCGCTAGCATGCGGACGGCCACAGGGTGACCCTTGGACGGTCGTGATGATAAAGGACCGACCAAAGCAATATAACGGTCACGATTGCGGGATTTACGTCCTCAAGTACATGGACTACATTGCTCGCTCGGAAGTGCTCAAACACTCCTCGTGGACTAGGAAGGATGCCTTGACGTTTAGGTATAGGATAGCCTGGGAGCTGAAAAAGAATGAAGCTAGACGCCTTCATTACCATTATCCTGACGTGCGTGGCTAGCTGCTGTGATGTTACAAAAAACTGTACCAAAAAGAAATGTACATAATTTTTCGCATGCTATGAATTTGGCGCTAAAATGTGCGCGAATATACCTTTCATATGACGGCATTCGAAAAAAAGTGACAAAAAAAATTACAACTTTTTTCAGAAGCTATCAAATGGGGCCTAAAGTGTGCCCGAATAGGCCCTTCCTAGGAAAACTCAAAAATTAATGTGTCTCGTTTTTCGCCGAAAGTCTTACAAATGGGCTAACTAGCGTGCCTGAAGTGCAATGAGCGGAAAAAAAGTGACAAAAAAAATTACAACTTTTTTCGGAAGCTATCAAATGGGGCCTAAAGTGTGCCCGAATAGGCCCTTCCTAGGAAAACTCAAAAATTAATGTGTCTCGTTTTTCGCCGAAAGTCTTACAAATGGGCTAACTAGCGTGCCTGAAGTGCAATGAGCGGAAAAAAAGTGACAAAAAAAATTACAACTTTTTTCGGAAGCTATCAAATGGGGCCTAAAGTGTGCCCGAATAGGCCCTTCCTAGGAAAACTCAAAAATTAATGTGTCTCGTTTTTCGCCGAAAGTCTTACAAATGGGCTAACTAGCGTGCCTGAAGTGCAATGAGCGGAAAAAAAGTGACAAAAAAAATTACAACTTTTTTCGGAAGCTATCAAATGGGGCCTAAAGTGTGCCCGAAAACGGAGTTACCAAAACTATCAATAATCCACAAACCAAATCACAAATTAAAGATTGCACAAACCAAATCACAAATTTAAACATTATATAAGTTCAATTTATACAACTGAAACATTAACCCTAACACTCTTCCTCATCATCGTCCTCCTCGACCATACTGTCAGGTTCGATACCTAACACTTTATAATGGTTTCTCTTGTCATGATCAGTCATCTTGTTACACAACGCACACTTTCGTAATTTTTTTTGACCCGTTGCTTCTTCAATCGGATTCTTCATGCGTATTGCTCGTTTTCGCCCTTTTGTTTGAGAAATAATTGGATCAAAAATGTCGTCCTCCTCACCTTGTAGGTCAGTGCCGTCAATGACTGGCTGTTTGGCTCGATTGAATCTACCGCCTGGAGTTGTCCGAGTAGTCGGAGTGTCCACAGTTTCTGGTAATGCCATCCTAAACTGTGCATGCTTAGCCTTATCCCGTGCGGCTGCTTCAACTTGATACCTGTACCCATCAAATGTCGACGCTGCATCCATTGATAAACCGTGCATGATGTTACAAAGGTGATTATATCGCAGCGTCTCAGATTGCTCGAAATCAACTGAAACATTGGGCACGTAAGGAATGTGACCGTGGACTCTGTTGGCTTCCTTCGTCCACCGTTCCAAGATATACGGTGGAGGGATTTCACTAGCATTCTTGGCGCTCAAAACCCTCAACGCGTGTCGACAAAGTATACCTTTATGCTCAAACAGTTGACAGTTGCAATTAACCAACCCGGTGTCCTTACAAACTGCTACGGTAAAATGTCGTCTGGTCCTCGGAGCCGACGAAGAGCACGGATTGGCGAAGTTCGTCACATTTGTCAAAGCATAAACCTTGATATCTCTGGTGGAATACTCGTGCAACTTTGTCATGCCATATTGATTCGACTTTAGTAGTTCCTCTTGAAACTGTCGAAACATTTCCTTGGTATAGACTTGAGCCGCATGAGCCTCTAAAGGTGAATAAAGTAGTATAGCTCTTTCTTTGCAAACTGTAGCCGCGTCGGCTTCTCTCTCACGGTACAATTGCCTGTCAACGGCTTTCTGCATCTCTAGTACGAACTCCGCTATACTTGAAGACTGGCCTACGTACCCATCAAAGAATGAATTCATAGCTTCGCTTCTCGAGGTCGTAGTCATTCCGGCTGCAAAAAACTTCTTGGTGTAGGCACCGACCCACTGTGTCTTGATCTCATACAACGATTGTAACCATTCGTGATTGTGCAAATAGTAAGTATCCATTAACGTGGCCCACCTCTCCTCGAACACGTCTACCGTCAACGATTTCTTCACACATGTATTAAAGTCAGTCTTGAATGACGGATGGTTTGCATATACATGGTGAAGCCGTTCGGGATATTTGTTGCTTATGTGCCATGTGCACAGGCCATGGTGAGTATCTGGAAGGACCTTAGCGATTGCATTTTTCATTGCCAGATCTTGGTCGGTGATGATGGTCTTTGGAGGAATATGATACATTGCTTGAAGCCACGTTTCAAATAACCACGTAAATGACTCCTCCGTCTCATCCCTAAGCAGGGCAAAGCCAAACGAGATTGACTGATAGTGGTGGTTCACCCCGGTGAACGGAGCAAAAGGCATAGAGTACTTATTGGTGCGGTATGTGGTGTCAAACGTCACAACATCCCCAAAATTTTGGTAAGCAGCTCTAGAACGGGGGTCCGCCCAAAATATAGTACTAATGCGGTTCTCATCATCCAGTTGGAGACTGTAAAAAAATCCAGAATTCTCACTCTGAAGGGACCTGAAGAGATCAAGTGTAGTTTGAGAATCACTCTTACCGAAAGACTCTCTCCTCTGAGCACGAAGTTCATTTCGAAGGTCTACTTCGTTGAAACTCAACTTGTCAATCCCCCCAACCTGGCTTGAGAAAACCCCCATCATCTTAGAAGGTGGAATTTTAGCCTCGGCCATTGTAAAAATTAGTTGTCTGTGTGCCGCGCTTATTTCTCGGTGTTGATGAATTTGACCAATCTTACTGGGGGTCATCAACTGATGATTATGGCTCAACTCCACTCCTGTGACAACCCAATGGTTTTCATTTTTTCGGTGTACTGCATACACATGGGCCTTGCAGCCGGTACCCGGAAATGTGTCCCGTTTTCTTTGTCTTGTTGTCCCTTCGTCACTGATCCGAACGACCGGAGTTACATGCGGTGCTCCTCTATGACACTCAAATAGTCTTGCACAAATTTGATCTGTATTCGCCCGTTTTCTAGTCGTCTTAGTTCTAATACCGAAACCTATCGTTTTCGAATATGCTCTATAGTATGCTTCAACTTCGTCCAGTGCTTGAAAAACTTGACCAACGTAAGGTGGATCAGAACCTTCACAAAAATTATTTCCTCCAGTTGCATCCATATTTATACTGTAATCTAAAAAATAAAAATTATATCATTCTCAACAAGTCATAGATTTAAATAAAAGAAGAATAAAATTTATTTAAACCACCGTCTTTCGGGAAATTTGGTATAATGTAAAATTAGCAAAATAGCCCCCGATGAGCGGCAAATTACCGAAATGCCTCTGGGGGTTCATTATCACCCTAACGCCCCAAATCAGCTTCAAAACAACCTTTCAGGTGCTTTGCTTACATTTCTGGACTAAGAAATCCTTTGAAAAACTTAACGCTGCAAATTTACGAAAATACCCCTATCGGGGATGCGAATTACCAAAATGCCCCCTGACAAAAAAAATCTGAAAAGTGCTTTGAAATGGGATTTTAAGCTTCCTGAATTCACTCTTTAAAATAACTTTTCAGGTGTCTCACACCCTTTCCTGAACTAAAAGTTATTTTAAGCACAAATTTGTGTAATGTAAAATTAGCAAAATAGCCCCCGGGGGTTCATTGTCACCCTAACGCCCATCAAACCAGCTTCAAAACAACCTTTCATGTGTTTTACTGTCTTGATATTTTAAATTACACTGCAAAGTTACAAGGTTGCGCGTATCAGTTAACCCCTTTCTAGTCTTTGCAAAAATCTGAAATTTTTACCTGATACAGATCTTTTGAAAATAACTAGGGTCTCTGTTTTGTATTTTGGCAAAATCTAGCTCTAGCTATTTTTTATAAATTCGTGAAAAAACTGTCTAATTAAGTTTTCACCTTTAGCGACAATTACGCCCCGCAATCAGCTGCAAAACAACATTTCAGGCGTTTTACTTACACTTCTGGACTTAAAAGTCCGTTGAAAAACTTTTTCGGGAAAATTACCAAAATACCCCTCTCGGGGTGGCAAATTACCAAAATACCCCCTGGCTTCAGAAAATATCAAAAGTGCTTTAAAATGCTATTTTAAGCTTCCTGAGTTCATTCTTGATCTAAAAAGTATTTTACGGATTTTTCGCCTAAAAATCTCGAACCGGTGTCCGGATCGAGCGCTTAAAAGCCCGTTCGGCCAAAAAATTAGCTAACGGCTTCGGAATGGCCCGAATTCCTGGGGAATGGAACTTCCCAACACCCTAGGGTTCTCATAAAAGTTTCGCGCGAAATCGCGCTGGCTTGATATTTTAAATTACACTGCAAAGTTACAAGGTTGCGTGTATCAGTTAACCCCTTTCCAGTCTTTGGAAAAATCTGAAATTTTTACCTGATACAGATCTTTTGAAAATAACTAGGGTCTCTGTTTCGTATTTTGGCAAAATCTAGCTCTAGCTATTTTTTATAAATTCGTAAAAAATTCTATTTCTGACGCCCTAAAAAATCGCTATTTTGGAATTTTTCGAATGTAATACCCCGATTTGTCAAAACGTAATTTTGACGCCCTAAACACGAATTTTAGACTATTGTAAGAACAATTTAAGCGTAACACAATTTAAACAATCAATTGGTATGAACAAATTGAAAAATACTTACTTGTTTTAACTTGATATATTTCAAGAAAAATCCACCGATCTTCTAGCGGTTATCCACCGATCTTCTAGCGTAAATTTTTTTTGTTTGTATGTAGGTGAGATAGGGAGAATGAGGAGGGTGGAAAAATGATTCGGGGAGGAGGGATTTTATAGAGAGAAAAGTGAGAGAGGAAGAGAAGAACCGTGAGTGAACAGCAGGGAGGGGGAGGGGGGAATGACACGTGGGGGTGGGGGGTAGGGTGGTAATGACACGTGGGGGAAGAGGGGGTTCACGGGTGGGGGAAGGGGGTTCACGGGTGGGGGAAAAGGACATAGGGTGGGGGCCACGGGGTGGGGGGCAAGGGGGGTGACGCGTGGGGGGGGCAAGGGGGGTGGGGTCACGGAAGGCAATAATGCCAACCGCATGTAGGAGTTGCGGTTGGGCATTATTGCCACCATTTTCTCACGAGTTTTTCATTTTCTCGTGATATTTTCGTGAATTTCTCATATTATTTTCGTCCTTTTTCGTCCCTTTTTGCGCCACGTGGCCAACCGCTGCTCTTACCTGCGGTTCGGTGGAGAAATTGTTATTTCTCCACCGGTAGATGTGGATCGGTCCCCATATATATATATATATATATATATATATATATATATATATGGGAACTGATCCATTGATAGCGCTAGCAAAATAGGATAAGTTGCTAGCGCGATCTGGTCGTCCACGGGTGATCTGTGGACGGTCCAGATCTTTTTTTGCATTTTTTTAGTCTGTCCGCTACATTATGTAGCGGATAATTTCTGGACAAAAATACTCCAGCTCTGTCCGCTATATTGTGTAGCGGCGATCTTATCTGTCTCTCTCTCTCTCCGGAGGAACATGTATTGAAAAGCGTTTTTTGATTTACTAGCTTTTTTAAGTGATTGCTTTTCGCCGGAGTGGCGCGGTGGATCTATCTACTCATTTCAACATTTACGGCTAGAGTGGCGCAGTGGTTCTTCGGCGATGATGGCAGTTGTGGGTTTGTTGATGACAAAAGACATTGTTTTGGATCTGCATATTGCAAAGATAAAGACACTGCGTGACTGAAAATATAGAGAACCCAGAACATCTAACACATCTAACACAGAACCCAGTTGATTTGGTTGTGGCAATTGTCCGCTACATAATGTAGCAGACACAATGAGCATTGATAACAGAAAGAGAAATGAGAGAGGACACGAGCATTGATGACAGAAAGGAGAAAGAGAGAGAGAGAGAGAGAGAGAGAGAGAGTGAGACAAACATGTTAAAAAAATAATGACTGAAAGGAGAGAGAATGAGAGAAAAAGTAACTCGTCCACTACACAATGTAGTGGACGGAGCTGGAGGGTATTTTTGTCCAGAAATTGTCCGCTACATAATGTAGCGGATGGACTTAACAAAATGCAAAAAAAGATCTGGACAGTCCACAGATCGCCCGTGGACGGCCAGATCGCGTTACCAACTTATCCTATTTTGCTAGCGCTATCAGTGGATCAGTTCCATATATATATATATATATATATATATATATATATATATATATATATATATATATATATATATATATATATGGGAGCTGATCCATTGATAGCGCTAGCAAAATAGGACATCTTGCTAGCGCGATCTGGCCGTCCATCCCGAAAGATGGACGGCCCAGATCTTTTTTTTGTGTTTTTTTTAGTCCGTCCGCTACATTATGTAGCGGACAATTTTTTGCATTTTTTGACAATAATACCCTCCGGGTCTGTCCGCTACATAATGTAGCGGACAAGTTTTCAGACTTTTGTTCGTTACGTCCGCTACATAATGTAGCGGACGTAATTTTCAGACTATCTCTCTTTCTTTCTCTCTTGCTGTCCCCACTCCACTCCCCCATTCCTCCTTTTGCTTCTTCTTCAATCAAATAAATTCACCTGCTTCTTCAAGCGAATAAATTCACCTGCTCCCTTTCTCTCTGTCTCTCTCTCTCTTGCTGTCCCCACTCCACTCGGGCTTCGAATAAACCTTCTCACAGACTCTCTCTCTTCCTCATTCTTCTCGCTGCCCTCCTTTCTCTCTTGGTCTCTGATTACAGCCAAAGAACTTGTTGAAGCCCCAACCTTGAGCTTGCAGGCTTCTCGCTTCAGTCGTCCACCACCCAAGGCCACCGGCCTCAGTCCACTGTCCAACACCAAAGATTTTCAGCTTGGACAGGCGTGATCCACAAGAAGTACAGCTACACTTGTGTCCCTTTCCCCAAATTTTGCAAGAGGAGTTGATTGGAGGGAACATGATCGAACGGTGAACCGTCCAGATCTGGCCGCGTAGTTGTTGTTACGGCCGGCGTGACCAAAGAAGGAGGCGGCAGTAGCGTAGCCCCTTGGTAGTTGCAGATTTTGTTGTTGTTGTTAATATTGTTGTCGGATGATGATTGTTCATAGGCACTGGATGGTGACTGCTTTACGGCATTAGTGGTAGCTTCTTAGGGGCGTCGTTGGGTGGTAGCGCCGTCGATGACTACAAATGGGTTTCGGGGTTGCTTGACTCTCTCTCTGTCTTCTCTGGCTACCGCGGTCAGCAGCCCAAGCACCACTGCCCACCAAATCAAGCACCAGATCTGATGGGTTTGAGTCCCTGAGGCTCTCTCTCTTCTCTCAAGCCGCCGCCGCCACTAGACCAAGCACCACCGCCCACCAGACCAAGCAGCAGATCTAATGGGTTTGAGTCCCCGAGGCTTTCTTTCTCTCTCTCACTTCTACCTGGCCGACGCCACCAGACCAAGGACCAGATCTGTTTTCGTTGCAAGGCCGATCTTGTTAGGTTTGGACTACTGCAAGCGCTTGAAGGAAAAGGTCACAAGAAATAGTCAAAAGGGATGGTCTTCAATGGGATTGTAGAATTTGGCAGTGATCCTTTGCTGATAGTTTATTATGTAGCGTGAATGAAGGCCTTTATTTTGCTTGTCTCATAGATCAAAGCCTGGAGAACATTGAACACTGGATAAACATAAAGGATGCAGCAAAATTTGAGATAGTTGCAGGAAGTAAACCTTCAGTTTGGATGTTTGCAAACAACATTAACGTCCGCTACATAATGTAGCGGACGGTGAGGCAGACTAGGGGTATAATGGTAAAAAAATCGTCCGCTACATAATGTAGCGGACGGTGAAAAAGTGTTTCAAAAAATTTGATCTGGCCCGTCCATCTGGCTAGATGAAGGGCCAGATCGCGCTAGCAAAATCTCCCGTTTTGCTAGCGCTATGGATCAGCTATATATATATATATATATATATATATATATATATATATATGGGAGCTGATCCATTGATAGCGCTAGCAAATGGAGTTAAGTTGCTAGCGCGATCTGACCGTCCATCCTGAAAGATGGACGGTCCAGATCGCGCCTTTTTCCAAAACTGATCCCCGTCCGCCATACTGTCTCGCGGACGGGAGTTTTACCTTTTTGCCCTCCTCCCATGTCCGCGAGACTGTCTCGCGGACGCCTTTCTGTTCCTGACATGTGTCAGGAAAAAGGCGTCCGCCATACTGTATGGCGGACGATCTCTAGGCTGACACATGTCAGGGCCTGTCCCCTCGGTCGCCTATAAAGTCTCGGGCGTGAGCCCCGAGAACTGTCCCCTGGTATCCTAGAATCTATCCCTACTCGGCTCTTTCAGCAAAATTTATGCGGGGCTTTCAGATTCACTTGCTTCCATTTTCAGCACCCTTCAAGCTTTTCTTGGAGTAACACACTTTTGGTTCAAGCATCACTCAAGCAAGGTAAAGTTTGTGATCTTGCTACCGTTTATCTTAGTAATTTTAATTTGTTATGTTCAGTAAATATATAATTAGCAAAATAGGAGACACTTTTGAGATTATGTATATGGTATCCTAAATCGGTCTAATCGTCAAGATAATTTTGAGATAATAAGCGTATTCTATTTCTACATAGGTCTTTTTCACAATGTCTGATTTCGTATCGAGCTCCAGCACCCCCGTAGATGCTAGTGATCCGTATCTAGGACGAACCTTTCAAACGTTGGAAGAAGCTGGAGAATGTTTTCGAGCTTATTCATTGAGGGTTGGTTTTGGCATTAGAATAAAAACTACAAGAACAAGCAGCGTATCGAAAAGGATATGCTCTCGCTTATACGAGTGTCATAGGGGCAGAAACCCAGTGCAAAATGAGACACGCGTAGGCAACGATGACAGTGATGATGACGAAATAGGGTATGCGCGGAGAAGACGGGATTGCTTTGCGCGCACGAATTGCCAGGTCAAGATGTTCGTAAGCTATAAAGCCAAACAAGATCATTGGCTTATTACCAGCCTGGAACTGGCACACAATCACCCGTTAGTAACCCCTTCTAAGGTGAGTCAGATGCATCAACACAAGAAGGTGGGTAAGGTCGCGAGGAGCCTAATTCACACAATGAGCGATGCGCGGCTAGGACCTACCGACATGATTAATGTTCTTGCTGAACAGGCTGGGGGAATTCAAAATTTAAACTTTAACACGACAGACGTTCGGAACGCGGTCCGAACCCATAGACGAGCCGCGTATGACCTCAATGATGCGCAAGCGACAATGAGCCTATTGAAACGGATGCAGATGGAGGACCCGCAGTTTACCTTCGACTATAAACTTGACGACGAGCATCGAGTTAGCACAATTTTTTGGGTCGACGGTCGTTCGAGGCTAGCTTATAAGCATTTTGGGGATGTCGTGACTTTCGACACCACATACCGTACCAACAAGTACTCGATGCCGTTCGCTCCTTTCACGGGCGTCAATCATCATTATCACTCCATCCTGTTCGGGTTCGCCTTGTTAAGGGACGAGAGCGAGAGTTCTTTTGAATGGTTGTTTAGGGTGTGGCTGGAAGCAATGAACTTCAAAGCACCGACTGTTATCATCACCGATCAAGATTTGGCAATGAAGAAGGCTATTGCTACCGTCTTCCCAGATACTCGACACAACTTGTGCACTTGGCACATAAGCAACAAATACCCTGAACGTCTGCATCACATGTACGCAAGGTATCCAGACTTTAAACAGGATTTTGACAAATGCGTCCTCAAGTCATTAACGATTGAGGAATTCGAGGAGAGGTGGGAAAAGCTTGTTCGGGATTACTCATTGCAAGACAACGAGTGGCTCCAGCACTTGTACGGGCTCAAAGAGCAATGGATTGGTGTTTACACGAGAAGTCATTTTTCTGCGGGCATGAAAACGACGGGCAGGAGTGAATCTATGAATGCCACGTTCGATAATTATGTGGGTACAGCTACCAATTTGAAGAGTTTCGTCACATCAGCACAAAAAGCGGTTGCGTCGTTGTTCGTGAAAGAAAGGGCTGCAGACTTTGCAACCACGTACAAGCAAAGGAGAAGGTTGCTTGAGACCCCGCTGGAGCTGAACGGTGCCAAAGTCTATACGAAGGAGATCTTCCTGCTATACCAAGTAGAGCTGCAAAAATCGGGCCGATACAGTATATATAAGGTGGCAGAAAAGTCGTCGCGTGAGTACAAGGTTTATTCGCTCGTGAATGACCTCGTCCCTGAGAAGCTGCGCAGAATTTATACGGTGACCCACGACACATTGACGGACTCGGTGACATGTGTTTGTAAGAAGTTTGAGTTCCATGGCATCCTGTGTAGACACATTCTGCGGTTTTTCACACAGAAGAATATCAGGACAATCCCCGATAAATACGTCCTGCCACGTTGGACGAAAGGTGCAAACAGGTTGCACGGGACCATTTCCTTTCCGGAGCACCCGTATACTGACTTTGAAGAATCAGAGACGTTGCGGTATAATCATCTGGTGACGATGTTCACCCGTTTGTCCGTAAAGGGTGCTGCTACAATGGTCGGATATAAACATCTCCTCGAGGTAGCTCAGCAGCAAGAGCCCATCGTCGACCAATTGGAAGCAGCTTCAGTCAGCAATGCGGTTGACACCGAGCCTACGACGGGATCAGAAGATGACGAGCCGGGGGAGGGAGCCGACAATGATATCCGGCCTTCGGATCCAATTATATCGCAAACGAAAGGCCGCAAGAGATCTACGCGGATGAAAAGCTCTATTGAGACGGCAAGTCAACCAAAAAAGCTAAGAAGGTGTGCATTGTGCAACAAAATGACAGACCACGACAAGCGGAACCATTACAAGGCACTGGGGATAAGTCCAGTGCCTTTGCAAGACGGGGAAGAAGATGATGCCGAGGATGAGGACGAACAAGCTGCAGTGGAACTTTAGTGTACTGAATATTTTGTAATAATCTTTTATGAGCCATCAAAAGTGTCGGACATTTTGTAATAATATTTTAGTAATGACTCGTTTGTAATAACCTTTACAATCATTTTTTTATACGTGATTTCTTACACTGTCCGCTACACTGCGCAGCACAACATTAGAAACCTAAGGTATTAAAGAATACCCCCCCTACAACACTTAGTTTTTTTTGGTTTTGGTTCACTTCTCTGCGTCCGCTATACTATGTAGCGGACGGCCCCGCAGAATACCCCCCTACAACACTTAGTTTTTTTTTGGTTTTGGTTCACTTCTCTGCGTCCGCTATACTATGTAGCGGACAGCCCCGCAGAATACCCCCCTACAACACTTAGGTTTTTTTTGTTTTTGTTCACTTCTCTGCGTCCGCTATACTATGTAGCGGACGGCAGAATACCCCCCCTACAACACTTAGTTTTTTTTTGGTTTTGGTTCACTTCTCTGCGTCCGCTATACTATGTAGCGGACGGCCCCGCAGAATACCCCCCCTACAACACTTAGTTTTTTTTTGGTTTTGGTTCACTTCTCTGCGTCCGCTATACTATGTAGCGGACGGCCCCGCAGAATACCCCCCCTACAACACTTAGTTTTTTTTGGTTTTGGTTCACTTCTCTGCGTCCGCTATACTATGTAGCGGACGGCCCCGCAGAATACCCCCCTACAACACTTAGTTTTTTTTTGGTTTTGGTTCACTTCTCTGCGTCCGCTATACTATGTAGCGGACAGCCCCGCAGAATACCCCCTACAACACTTAGTTTTTTTTTGGTTTTGGTTCACTTCTCTGCGTCCGCTATACTATGTAGCGGACGGCCCCGCAGAATACCCCCCCTACAACACTTAGTTTTTTTTGTTTTTGGTTCACTTCTCTGCGTCCGCTATACTATGTAGCGGACGGCCCCGCAGAATACCCCCCTACAACACTTAGTTTTTTTTGGTTTTGGTTCACTTCTCTGCGTCCGCTATACTATGTAGCGGACGGCCCCCCCTACAACACTTAGTTTTTTTTTTTGGTTTTGGATCGCTTCTCTGCGTCCGCTATACTATGTAGCGGACGGCCCCCCTACAACACTTAGTTTTTTTTTTGGTTTTGGTTCACTTCTCTGCGTCCGCTATACTATGTAGCGGACGGCCCCGCAGACCCCAACACTTAGTTTTTTTTTTTTGGTTTTGGTTCACTTCTCTGCGTCCGCTATACTATGTAGCGGACGGCCCCGCAGATACACATATTATCGATCACTTTGTTATTTTTTGAACACTTGCCCTGCAGATAGACAGATATCCAACACTTGGTTTCCCACCGTTAAATCACATTGGTCAATAAAATCAATCGCATTCAATAAATTTTTTGGGTTAAAAAAGTGTTGTAACGTTACAATGTGAATTGGGGAACATCATCTCTCGCAGGAATTATGTTCCTTACACGGATTTACAATAAACCTAATAGCTCTAGGCCGGCCATTTATAATTTGCCAAGCAATCCTATACCTAAAGTCTTGTATGCATTCTTCGCTCCAGACAGTCTTCTTGAGGCTCTCAGACCGGCAAATGTAATCCATGTACATGCAGAGGAAGACGCCGCAGTCCGAGGAATTATGTTGCTTGGGCCTACTCCTCTTCAATCGGAAAATGAGGACCGGCCTGCGCGATACCTTCTCCCGACGCCTACCATTGACCAGGGCAGCAAAAAGATTCTGCGAGAACCATAATAAGCATTAAACATAGCTAGCAAAATAAGATTAATCAGTTTTATAATATGCAAGTTACAACAAGAAGGAAACAGGATCTTACCATGGCATCCAACTGGCCTATGCCTCGGTACATATCAATCACAGGCATCACGTCGGTATCGTCGTAGAGACTGTCGACGACTGAAACCGTGCTCTGTAATGGTTCGTAGCAAACCAAGTACCAGTGGGCATTCCCTAAAAAGGGGATTAGAAACACGTCGGCAACACTTGCGCTCACTGGACTATCCCTAGCAAGATATGCTTGTAGGTTAGGGGACGGTTTCCACTGGGCCATGCCTCTCCCCTTCCTTGCATTGCCCCAGTCGTGCCACTCTTGTACTAGGAGCTGATGGAAAAAAGCATCCAAGATAAACACGCGCAGACCGATGTCTGGATGCTCCCGACACCTTCGCCTCAGAATTTGCACGTAGTGCGAGATGACACCGCTGTCTAACCAAGATCCCGGCGCCAGCGAGGCGATCTCTGT
This sequence comes from Escallonia herrerae, assembly GCA_033070095.1. Taxonomy (NCBI): domain Eukaryota; kingdom Viridiplantae; phylum Streptophyta; class Magnoliopsida; order Escalloniales; family Escalloniaceae; genus Escallonia; species Escallonia herrerae. The sequence continues at coordinate 110,084 of JAVXUP010002459.1, read as the reverse complement.
CCAAGAGGCATTGTAATCCAAGCCCTCGGGGTGATCCACGTCATACGACGCTCCGTCTTGGGGGGCCCCGCTAAAATAACGGGCTCGGATTATATCGCATTTATGCGGCTTTAGGGGCCTGGCTGGATGCCCTTTCGGATATTGCCCTCGGGGGTCGATCGGGGGATATTGGCCTCCAATTCCTTCTTCGGCCGGCTGATATTCCCCTTCGGGGCCGCCAACTGGTCCCGCCCACGGGACAATGGGCAGTGCCTCGGAGAAACCGTAGTTTCCGAAAGGAAAGTCTTGCGTGACTTGAGAGAGGGGTTCCGGGAACAAATTGAAGGAGGGGCCGCTGTAATCGCCCCACGACGCTTGAGCCTGTCCCATCCCCGCTTCAGAGGTACCACCAACTCCCTGACTCACCCCTGAAGCCTGTCCAGAGGGATCACCGTATCCCTGGCTGACGCCCGTATAACCCATTCCCGGGCTTACTCCCGAAGACTGGCCCGATGCTTGGCGCAAAAAATTCCCGCAGCCTAAAGCCAATGTCGCAGCCTGTTGGCAAAGATCCTCGCCCATTGCGCTCACCAGATCCCTCCGCTCACTCAACTTCTGGAAGAATGCAAGCGAGGCATTAACCTACATCCAAAGAGATAAAAAATTAAGTAACTTCAATCAGACATTTATATTCAACTAATTTGGTTCAAGTCAGACTTGTTGGGCAACTTACGAGATTGTATGCCATACGCTCATCGATCTGACCCCTAGGCGCATACCTCTCCCCACGTTCAAAGTTTACAGGGGCTACTCTCCTCCGCGTGATGCGGTAGTACCACTCATCGTACTGATCGATGCTGATAACGGGGTCTGGCTCCGAGACGATGGCCGCCAGTGTGTCCTGCCAAGAAGTCCAAAGCTCTATTTCGGCCGCGCACAATTCGTACGCATTGGCGGTGCCAAACACTCCGACATCCGGTGGGTTCCTGTTAACCCTCATATCCGGGGCATCGACTGGCAAACCCTGCTCCAACTCAAAATGGCGCATTGCTCGGTCGGGCAGCTGCCACTCTGCGACCTCGAAATGGATCAGGGGTGTGCGCTGCAACCCGGAGAGCGTGAAGACGAACGACTCTCCCACCCGTCGCGCCAAACGTATGTACGGTGCCCAACGCATTTGGCCCGGAGATAGACGGTCGAACTCCCCTCGATAGTACGTAATGTTGTGATGGGGATCGACTCTCCTCTTGTAGTGGCTAGCCCTCCGGCTGTACTCCCAAGCACACAACCGAGGCCAGACTTTGTCGGTTCCATCCCTACGCGTTGGTGCACCGGGAGCAAGGTGTTCGTAAGACCACACCTGAGAACATCAAAAAATTATATTTATATCGTCGATTCAACAAAAATAAAACACAATAACGAAGACATGATTTATATGATATACCTGCAATAGCGAGAGACATGCACATATGGCTTTGGAGTTGGGCCTCGTTGCCTTGTGCAATGCTCGGTACAGATACGAAAGAACCGCTGCACCCCAGGCATAATCCCCAACCTCCGACAGGTTACCCAACAACGGTAAATATTTCACGCTGACCGTGTTCTTCGACGTCGTTGGGAATAAAATTGCTCCCATCACCCACAAGAGGAAGGCCTTTGTGTACACCACAAGCTCACGGCCCGTATAGTTTTCCGGCAAAACCCCGTAGGTATCTACCAACCACTTCAACTTTATACCACCAGTGCTAAATTGATCCTGGGGTATCGAAGTGAAGAAGTCTCGCGCTGTTCTCTTATTCGTTGCGTCTGACGGAGGAGCAATTACCGGCCGCCCCGTCACCGGCAACCCCAAGATGAACCCTACATCTTCTAGGGTAATCGTCATCTCTCCGAGCGGGAAGTGAAACGTATTCGTTTCACTTCTCCACCTCTCAACAAGGGCACCTATCAAGGCCCGGTCAAGCTGTTGAAAGATCTGCCCATGCGTGAAAATCCCAAACCCAATTCCACGCAGTATGCTTTTCTGGGAATTGTTCAAGGTCCATCTCGTGAACTCGCGAGATACTTCTACGGTGGTGAGAAGTTCTCTTTCCTACGAATTATTAATAAATACAATTTGAGCAAAATGAACGGTAAAACAACGTTCGTAATAATAAGAAAGTTGATAAATAATGTATCTTACTCCACCATCCCATATGAGCGTACTGATATGGTTGGCTTGGTCGTATAACACGGATGGATCTTCTGGTCCAGGGATAAATTCCATTTTTTGCAACTGAAACTATGGAATCGGATTTTACAAACGCTAGCACATGAACAAATACATACATATATAAATCCTCATCACCGCTAGCACATGCTCAATGCATAATCAAAACCACGCATAAAACGCAATATTGATCACAACTATAGATTAGAAACATGTAAAGGATTGATTTTGTGAACTTACGTGATCTATTAGGGGGGGATTAAAGCTGCTCTTATGAAGAAATTGCGCAGATCTGCTTGCCAACGCCGCTGGGAATATTTGTGAGTAGGAAGAACACGGGGAGAAGAAGAGTGTAGAAGTTATAGGGGGACTTTCTTTTGGGTTTGAATATATATATTTGCTGTCCGCTGGACAATATACATTTGCCGTCCGCTATATAGTATCGCGGGTCTGTTCCTTGTCCGCTATATAGTATCGCGGACGCTAGACTTTTGGTAGTTTTCTCTACGTCCGCTATACTATGTAGCGGACGACACATCTTCTCTACGTCCGCTACATAGTATAGCGGACGGCCCCGCAGAATGTTTTTGGTTGTGTTCTCTACGTCCGCTATACTACGTCCACTACTTAGTTTTTTCTTCTACACTTTGTTCCACCTCTCCAAAACTTCGTTTTTTCTACACTTTTTTCAGTTTTTAAAACTGAAAAAAAGAGGGAAAAAAAATTTGTCAAACGGGGCCTTAGTTTTTTCTTCTACACTTAGTTTTTTCTTCTACACTTACTTCCACCTCTCCAACACTTAGTTTTTTCTACACTTAGTCCAAACTGTCCGCTATATAGTATCGCGGATATACTTACCGCAGAAAATGGTTGGCACGGACCAGACATTTTTTTCAGTTTTTAAAACTGAAAAAAAGAGGGAAAATTTTTTTGTCAAACGGGGCCTTAGTTCCCGACCTTCCCGAACCCGGCCTAAGCGGAGGGCCCCTTATATCCGCTATATATATAGAACTATACAATGTGGCGTAATGTAATAAATTGGAATAAATTGGCGCCCGTAATGCAGTTTTAATAAATTGAAATAAATTGGCCCGAAGACTTGTTTTAGCGACATAGTACGTTAATGCTATTTTAATAAACTGACGCCCAAAGACTTGTTTTAGCGACGGAATCAACAATCTCAATTTTTCCAAAAAATAATGTACAATTCATAATCAACGATCTCAATATATCAATATATCGAGGCAACAAAAAAAGGCACAATTAACCAAGAAAAAATTTGAAAACATAATAAACAAGAACATAAATATTTTTATTATAATAAACTATGGTTCACAAATGGGGTACGAAAGCTTTTCACAAGCGCTCCGTTCAAAGATTACAACTTGAAAATCCCACCACCCAAGGTGTTCGAACACTACAAAGTCCCCGAGTTCGAGGCCATGCTGGCGCACGAAGACGTTCCAACCCTCTGCGAATTCCTTTTTTTGGGATCGGCCGGGCTTCAGCTTGATTTCAACCTGCCATGCCCCCTTGCGGCTATATAATCTTGCACTATCATGAATTGTTGTAAATTGATTGGTAAATGCTTCCGGTATGTCCTACCAAACACAAAATACAAAAAATAGGTTAGTTTTGGTTAAGAAAAACAAAAGATCAAACTTTTAACACACGAAAATACAGAGAAAGAGAAAGAGGGATAGCCTACAAGTTCATGCTCAAATCCCGGCATCATGACTTTGAAAAAGTGTTTGCCTACCAGGTGCAAGTTGCCAATATAATCGTAGGCGTAGGTGGTCTCCGATCCAGAAGCCATCGAGATCGTCGTTGAGGTGAGGACGGTGGTGTCGGCGGGGAGATGTGGGTGACCGGAGATGTGAGTCGCCGTAGATGGGGTAGCGGCTTTAGGTTAGATGTTCGAGAGAGGGGACGCCGTCCGCTACAATAATATATATACCCCGATCTGATTAAATATTTATAGCAGGAGAGAGTTGACGCCATACAGATACCAGGGGACAGTTCTCGGGGCTCACGCCCGAGACTTTATAGGCGACCGAGGGGACAGGCCCTGACATGTGTCAGCCTAGAGATCGTCCGCCATACAGTATGGCGGACGCCTTTTTCCTGACACATGTCAGGAACAGAAAGGCGTCCGCGAGACAGTCTCGCGGACATGGGAGGAGGGCAAAAAGGTCCAAACTCCCGTCCGCGAGACAGTATGGCGGACGGGGATCAGTGCAAAAAGGCGCGATCTGGACCGTCCATCTTTCAGGATGGACGGTCAGATCGCGCTAGCAACTTAACTCCATTTGCTAGCGCTATCAATGGATCAGCTCCCTATATATATATATATATATATATATATATATATATATATATATATATATATATACATGAGAAGCAAAGAAGAAAAGAGAAGAAGAAAAAAGGAAAGCGGCAATGACCAACCGCAACAAAGTGTTGCGGTTGGGCGTGATGATAGACCGCAACACTTTGTTGTTGTTGGGTATATTGCTCATGGACCGCCAACCACTAGTCTTTCTTGTGGTTGGGATTTTTTCTACTCACGGGGCATTTTAGTAAAATTTTGCAACTGCAAGAAAGAGCAGCGGTTGCCACTTTTTCAAGAAAAAAAAAACACATCTGAGCCGTCCATGAATACTCGTGGACGACTATATTTATGGTGGAGAAATTATTATTTCTCCACCGGTAGACAGGGATCGGCTATATATATATATATATATATATATATATATATATATATATATATATATATATATATATATATATATATATATATATATATATATATATATATATATATATATATATATATATATATATATATATATATATTCTGACAGTCTTACAAAAATTGCACACTTTCTAAATTAAGAAACATCATGTAGATATTTTTACAAATTTATCTTTTTCATATTTTTCTAATCATATTTATCCTTCTACATTTAACTCCTAACCAACTTTTTTTCTCTTTCCTGATCCACTTTTTATTATGTTTTCACGTTTATTTTAAGACTCATGAGATGAGGTATTTGGGATAAGCAAGGGGGATGCTAGCCCCCATTATGTAGCCAACTGATGGCCAATAAAAATAAATACTTTATAGCACTTTTTATGTTCTAATCAAGGTTTAGATGGTGAACACTCTTGCCAAAGGCAAGGAAGCAAACAATTATGGATGTTTTTTTTTTTTGAATTGGGTTAATTACAAAACTATCCCTTGAGGTTTACACGTTTTTGCACTTTACCCCTAGTGTTTGTAACTTTTGCAATAGTGTCCCCTGAGGTTGACAAAACCATTGTAAACAGCTTCAAAATTGGACGTCCGTTCAATTTTGGACGTTAAGTCATCATGTGCGATGCACATGCCATTTTGGCATGGGCATATTTGTAATTTTCCCTTCCCCATTTTCCCCACTGTGTTCATCTCTCTATCTCTCTCTCTGTGTTCCCCAGCTTCCCCACACGCACACCTTATGGCACCCTATTTAGCCGGTCTTCCAAAAGTCCAAATCTTTCTTCACCATGGCCATTCTCTCCGACTTCTCTTCCCCTTCGTGGCCAAGTCCTAATTCAAATTCAGGCTTTCTCTCTCCTCATCCACAACTGGAACACCTGGATTTGTTTAACAATGTTGCCCCAATGCCTCAGCTCAACTGCAATACACCAGTAGCGGACGACGACGACGACGACGACGATGGCGACGACGGTGATGACTTTGAGCTTCCTCACGACTACGGCCCTCCCCTCCCACCGCCACAGCCGCCGGTAAACCCTAATTCTAACTCCCACCCGTCCCTCCTACACCTGTCTTTTAACCAGGATCATGTTTGTTTCGTAGCCGGCACCGACAACGGCTTCAGAATCTACGACTGTGACCCGTACCGCGAGCTCTTTCGGCGAGACTTCGATCAAGGCGGCGGCATTCGCATCGTGGACATGCTGTTCCGCTGTAATATCCTAGCTCTGGTTGGCGGCGGGCCCGAACCTTAGTATCTGCCCAACAAGGTCATGATCTGGGACGATCATAAGGGCGAGTGCATTGGCGAGTTGACCTTTCCGTCAGAGGTTCGGGCCGTGAGGCTGCGCCGCAACAGGAATGTGGTGGTTCTGGAGCAGAAGATTTTTGTGTACAATTTTGCAGACTTAAACCTCATGCATCAGATTAAGACAGTTGTGAACCCGAAGATGGGGAAGGGGAAAGAGAGAGAGAGAGAGAGAGAGAGAGAGATGAACACAAAGGGAAGATGAGGAAGGGAAAATTACAAATTTGCCCATGCCAAAATGGCATGTGCACCACACATGACGACTTAACGTCCAAAATTGAACGGGCGTCTAATTTTGGAGCTGTTTGCAAAGGTTTTGTCAACCTCGGGGGACACTATTGCAAAAGTTGTAAACACGGGGGGCAAAGTGCAAAAACGTGTAAATCTCAGGGGACATTTTTGTAATTAACCCTTTTGAATTTGCACTTCTCTCTGGCAAAAGCCATTTAACTTGGGCATTAAGTCCACTCTTTTATACAAAGCTAGGAAGTTGTCAAAAGAGTTAAATACGTCATTGATCAATGAACTAAAATGCAACATTCACTTTAGTCTCTAAACTTTGATTTGTATTAAATTGATCATTGAATTCGTTAATTGAGCTATATTAAGTCATTCTGTTAACTCCAGGCATCTACAGGCTCGTTAATTCGCCTAAGTCAGGGGCAAATCCCTTACTTTTGTATTGTTTTAGGTTTTTGGTTGACTTCTTTACTTCTTCTCATCTTATTATTCTTATTCTTCTTCTCCCTCCACCCCTACCTAGTCACCTACCATCTAGCACACAATAATTGACCACAACTCCCACCACACCAAACCTAAGCCGTGCCACCCACTTCCACCACCAGAACCAAGCAGCCACCCCACCCAAGCCTTGCCACCCACTACCTCTATTTTTAAACCTCACCACCTGTCACCACCACAACCATACCACTGCCCCACCTATTGTGTGCATGTGTGTGATTGCGGGTGAGTTCAATTAATTATTGTATGTGGGTCAATCAATCGGGGCGTGTGTGTGCACAACTGAATTATTTGTGTGCGCGCTTGTGATTATGTGTGTATGTGCTGATGAAGGGTGTACCTATCGGGGGTGTGTGCACGCGTGCACTTGATCGTGCATGTCTTTTTTGTATGATTGAAGGTTAATCGTTCAGTGTATGTGTGCTTATGTGTGTGTGTGACGTACGCGCGCGCGCGTGAGAGAGAGAGAGAGAGAGAGAGAGAGAGAGAGAGTGTGTGTGTATGTGTGTGCCCGCGCGCCCCCGTGTGTGGGTAATCTAGGTTGAATCTTGTCTTGTGTGTGTGGAGGGGGAGAGGGGATGGATTCAATCAGTCGGTGTATGTGTGTGGAGAGGGGGGTTGTATTCAATCAACGTGTGTGCGCACGTACGCGCATGTATAAGTATTTTGTATGTACGTTCGTATGTATAATTTACAACACTTATATCGTAACGTCGTATAATTTATGACATAAATTTTTATGTACCACAAAAAATTTGACGTTTTATTACGTGCCACTTATTAAGCGCCGCTTTACATTTTTTGACACTAATAAAGCATCACTTATCAACATGTCGCTTAATAGCGTCCCTTAGAATAAAATGTCGTAACTCTTAAATGTTAAACGACCGCCTTGCATCATTTCTAAGCATTTCATCATTTCTTTTTACTCGTTATGAATAAAACGTCGGAACAAAAAAAATGAGAAAATTCAGGGACTGTATGTTTACCAAATTTTGTATTCGTTTTTGTAATGATGATGAAAAAAGATACCTTTTTTTTTCTGCATACTTTTATAATTTTTTTATGCTCAAATTCATTTTTAGTAGGTTTTCTTTGCAACATTGCTCAATAACGAGTTCCTTCTGTCTAACTTCTTTCTTCTGCTTTCACAACTGCTATATATGTGTGTGTTATTTTTTTCTGTACATAGTACATGGGGCCACCAATAACCTTGTAATTTTTCATTGTTTATGATGCACGTTTATACTGGGTGAACCTTGGGGTGGGACAGTGCAGGGTGGGGGGAGCATTATATAAGAGATGGGACAGGGTGGGATGCCTGCCATTCCTAGACTCTAACCTTTATTACCAGGCTTGAAATCTCGAGCTCAGTACATCATTATCATTTCTTCTATTCCTTTGGACTATCTAGCTGTTTCTGTCTATAAGTTTATGGTTATGCTCCCGTTTGAAAAACGTGAGAACTGACGTTACTTTCCTCTTGTGATATACTGTATATATGTTTCAATTTCTGGTGTTTTTAGGAAATGCTTGGTGGGACAACTTATTTGCATAATATCAGGTTTACAGCTAGGATACAGAAACATCACTTATCGTTTTGCTAAAAGCTGCCTAGGCAAATTTAAATGTGAGTGTCATGTGGTTGTTCTCACCCTGCCAATTCAATCTATGTATAATTTTTGTACATCCTCTAAGTCATGTATAGTTTTCCCTCTTTCAGGTGTTTGTGCCTAGTAAGGACACAACCAAGATTCCAATGTTTATAGTTGCTAAAAAGGATATTGTTTTGGATGGATCAAACCCATGCTTACTGTATGCATATGGTGGATTCAATATTAGTCTTTCACCAACATTCAGTGTCAGCCGCATTGTACTCGCAAGGCATTTAGATGCTGTCTACTCCATAGCAAATATTCGCGGTGGAGGAGAGTACGGAGAAGAGTGGCATAAAGCCGGTTCCCTTGCAAAAAAGCAGAATTGCGTTGATGACTTTATTTCTGCTGCTGAGTATCTTGTATCTGCTGGTTACACCTAGCCTAAAAAGTTGTGTATAGAAAGTGGAAGCAATGGCGAGCTTCTTATGGGGGCTTGCATCAATCAGGTACTGCACCGTTACTTCTTATCTCTGACTAGATTGTTGTGTTGCACCTTATTTCCTTATTGTTAAGGGGTTGTGTATTGAGGTGTAACGGTTTGTGGTCGCAGAGAACTGATCTTTTTGGCTGTGCTCTTGCTCATGTTGGTGTTATGGACATGCTTAGATTTCACAAGTTCACCATAGGTAGTCCGTTCTTTTTGGTTTAGTTAAGTTGTAAATTTCTATTAAGTTTTGCCTTTGATTTTTTCCTCAAAATTTCTCCTTTCTCATTGCTAGGCCATGCATGGACCTCTGATTATGGCTGTTCTGAGAAAGAGGAGGAGTTCCACTGGTTAATCAAGTAGGAGTTTTTTCACAGTTTCTCAGTTGCATCAAATTCCCCTGTAGTATTGCTTCATATTTTCTGTCGTGCAAAACTTTCCTTGCAAAGTTTTAATAACATTTATATCTTATTTAACTAGTGGGTACGGGTATGTAAGCAATCATTTGCAATTTTGTTTATCATATAAAATGTAATTTACTGCACAAGTATAGGCATTCAATGTTCTAATACATGTTAGGTTAGGATCTGCCTAAACTTTTTTATGAATGTACGTCATGTATAACAAAATCTTCTCGTTTCTTTCTTTTTGGTGGATGGTCTTATGAATAGTTCTGAGGTCTAATGTTTTTCAGGAGAGCTTGTTAATAGCTACTTTACGTAATTACACGTGATTAGCAAAAACAACATAACTTCGGGTCAGGGATTGTTGATTGAGACTGTGACTGACTAGGGTAGCTTAATTTTGTAACAACATGAAATTGAGTATCAAAAATTGAGCACAGAGCAAAGCTGGACACAAGAACTCACCCCTCCGCATTTGACAAGCTGTGGAAGCGACCACCAAATTGAGACTATGTGCAGTGTGTCAAGCCAAGTCCATCCTATACAGGTAAAGAACGTGATTTTGCTTCGCATGTGTGTATTTAATCTCCATCTTTACATCTCTTTCACCATAATACTATCTTTTCAGCTCCTGGGGTAACCCAAGGTTACCTGCTTGTACATACAAATGGCAGCCTTAACCAGATATGTACTGGGGTGTGTACTCGGTTTCTCTCCATACTTATTCTTGTTGCCAGATCATATCCACCCACCCTAATTGTGATACAACCAGGAAATATCAGGTAACTCTGGATTGATAGATTGGGTGAGCACATGGACGATTGATGTTGTGCTTCTATGTGCGTATGTATGCGACTGATTGTGCATGTGTGTGTGCTGTATGCGTATGTTCGTATGTACGCGACTAATTTTGTGTTTGTGTGTGTCTGTGCGTGCGCGCACGCGTGTGTGCGTGTGTGCTCAAGATTATGTGTGTATGTGCTGATGGTGGGTGTGTCTATTAGTGTGTGTGTGTGTGTTAGTCGGTGTGTATGTGTGTGTACGCGTGTGCGCTTGATTTTGTATGTCTTTTTTGTATGATTATAGGTCAAAGTCAGTGTTTGTGCACTTATGTGTGTGTGCACGCGCGTGCACGACTGATTGTTTGTCTTTGTATGCTGTGCATATATGTGCGCGCACGTGTGTGTGAGAGACAGAGAGTAATCTAGGTCGAATGTTGTCTTGTGTGTGGAGGGGGAGAGGGGATTGAATTCAATCAGTCTATATGTGTGTGTGGAGGAGGAGGGATTGAATTCAATTAGTGTGCATACGCGCATGCGCATGCACATGCAATGAACATATGTATATATGTATTTTATGTTTGTATGTATGTATGTATGTGTGTGTGCGATATGAGGTGCTGTTGTCGTTGTGTTTGGTGATTGACGGTGGAGCTGTAGCTGTGCTTGGTGGTTTGTGATGGTGTTGGGGTGGTGGTGTGGTGGTATTTGTTGATTGGTGGTTGGTGGATGTTTGTGGTACTATGGTGGTGGTGGACTTGAAGGGGGAATTTGGGTGCACTGGTCATTAGTGGTACAATGGCCGTTAGTGGTACAATGGTGCTGAATAAGAAAGATGAAAGAAGAACAAGAACAAGAAGAAGAGGATGGAGAAAAAGAAAAGAGGAAAAAGGGCGGCCAAGTTGCCCCTAGATTAAGGGGTTGCTTGATAAAACTGAAATTTAAGTGCTGAAAAAGTTAAGCACTGAATTTGTAAAATTGAAAATTTTAAGCGACTAAATTTTTACTAAAAAATAAGTTAACCTGTTTGGTAAATCGAAAGCAAATGTCTGCAATTGTTCTATTTGCAAATTAATCTATTTTAGTAAAATTATGCATTTACTCATGTACTTTATAACTTTTTTTGTGGCCAAAATCGTGTTGGTATTCGTGTTGGTGGTGGCAATATTGATGGAGTAATAATCGTGGTGACACTGGTAGAAATGTGTCAATGATGACAGTAACGATGCGCGAAGGCATGGTGCTGGCATTTGTAGTGGTAGCGATAAGTAACAATATGGCGGTCATGACAGTGGTTGTAGGATAGTGGATATTTAAATGATTTTGGTAGACATGGACGTGGTGATGGAGGCGAAGGTGTGGTGGAAGTCGTGGTGTCCTTATGGTGGTGTTGGTGGCTAGGTCGTGGTAATTATGGTGGGGGTAGCAAAAGAGAATAATGGTTGTTGTGGTGGTTGTAGTGTGATAGAGGAGGTGGTGCCAGATTAATTGAAGCGGTATCATGATTGTAATTATGCTTTTTATGTAAAACTATGTTAAATAATTTTTAACCATCTCACTTAGAATTTTGTGATAAGCATTAAGTAAGTCCACCCTGACTTAAAATTTTAATATATTTTTTGTAGGAATTAACTTTTCAAGTGACACAACATTAAGCGTTATCAAACACACTTAATTGGAAATCATTAAAAACATTAAATTTTAAGTATTTAATTGTGTTATCAAACACACGCTAAGTCACTTAACGGACTTGGGATTGACAGAAGCTAACATAATAACTTAGCTGGACAAATTTACGAGTCCAATGGTCATTTCGCCACAAACGAAGGTCCAGTTGACAAAGTACAATTTACATTTACGAGTCTAATGATCACTTCGCCACAAATGGAGATCCAGTTGACAAAGTACAATTTGCATTACAGTACAGTGATCCTTAGTAACAATATTCATGGTAAGTTGGCGACATTGGCAAATTTATCGCGATAAATTGCTAGAAAAATATTATTTGCAAATTTATCGCGATTATTTGCTACATGCACGAATAACTAAAGAATATCATGAGATTGGCAAATTTATCGCGAGTAGTTGCTCCGCCTTTTGTCTTGAAAATTGCAGTGGCAGAACCTTCTTTGGTGGGATTCGAACTAGGTATCTTCAACAATTACCCCAATTTTGTGCCATCACACTTGCCCAACCCCATGATTCTTGCTTAATTTGAGCAAGAGTATATAAAATTTCTATTAAGCCACACATATATAATTATATAGCACTACTCAGATAGTCTTTCTCTTTTTTTTTACCCATCATTTAAAAGAATAGAAGAGTTCTTATATTTTTGTCATTTTAGTTACATAGTTTACAAATTTCATACAATTGAAACTATTGTAAACTAAACGATTAATTACCGAACTCCCGATTTACGATACGAATTTTGTTATTCTACCAAATTATTACCGATACGATGACCAAGTTTTCTAAATAATATTTGAATTTTGGATTATTGTCCATACCGAATTTGACACTATGCAGTGTTCAACAATGTATTTAACTATTGCCAAAAAGCCAAATACTGCTTAGAAGAAATAGATTCATTTCCTAGACTATTTTTGAGATAATATCGTGTAGGTAAAATTTTGTTTTAGTATAATTAGTTTGGTATAGGTCCCAAGATTATTTTTTTTCCCCTTCGGAAAACCACTAGTGCATTGGGGTTTTGGCGTGGACCTTTACCCGTTTATTAATCACAAAATATACAAGAAAAGTCTAACCCATAGTATAAAAAAAAGGGAGGACCTGGACCAAAGCCCTTTGAAATTGAAACAGCAACAAGTTGAAAGAAGCCTATAACCAACACACCTAGCTTGTCTTGCCTCGCAATGTGATTCATGAAGTCATTACCTCTATTATGCTTCGTTGGATGCAGCCACTTTGACACATATTATCTCCCCTATCAAATGCCTCTGTCCTCTAGTGGCTCATTTTGTGTATGAACTCGTCTATTCTCTACACATAAGAAGCAAGGGCGGTCTGGCGCTACGACTGTTAAGATTGACCTTGCCAAAGCCTACGATCGTTTGGTATTGAATTTCACCGATTATGCTCTCTCTAAGTGTGGCTTTCCCTCGTGGTGGACTCACCTTGTCATTGCTACAAGAAGAAAAGGAGTTTAGGCAAAACTTATGAAGTGTCGCCTGTGACAGTAAAAATATCGCAAAGTGCTTTCTCGACACTTTATCAACACTTTTGTCAAACGTCACAAAATTGTCCGTCAGAAATTTTTTGACTCTTACATAACGTGTCGACAATCGATGTATGACACTTGTTTGCAACACTTAAGTGTCTCGTATATATGAGGTCAACTAGTCAACATAGTTTCCAGCACTTTATAAAAATGCCATAATTAGTGTCGCTTTTGTCAAATGTTTGGCACCGTTGGCAACACTTTTCTCAACTTATAAGTGTCACTAAATTTTTGATCGGTTCTGACATTTGTACTAAAGACATCAGATTAGCCACTGATAAATAAGGACATATTCTCATATTGTGCAGTTGAAATATTTGCATGCCATTTTTTAATTGGATTAATTCTCAAAGGAAAAAAATAAGACTTTTCTCACCAACAATACAAAGCACTTATTTGAAGTGCTGCACTGCAAAAAGTCTCATTATATCAAACTGGTATTGGATCCCTACTACAAATAGAATAAAACCAAGTTGATTAACGAGTAATGAACTGATCATGAAAACCAACAACATAGTAACGCCATTCAATCATAACACCATATCCAACATCCTTAACCTTTTTCTAACATTCTAATCCTGAGATTCTCGTTTCAAAACACAAGCAAATTAAATGCTATCCAATGGTAGGAACCTAAAGATTTCATCTTATCCAAAATGTTAGCATAGAGCAGACTGGTTCTTTTAAGTCCGACAAATGCTTCGATGTCTTCTGGCATAAGCATGAAAAACAAAAGGCCGGAGAAGGTTAGAAGCTTAACTTGTATAGCATAAGTCGATATAAACCGAGAAACCGGTCTAAAAAAAAACTTATTAAGAGAACTAAAGATGTGTCCACCTACCCTTCCATTGTTGGTGAGTTTTGGGATATGGAGTTGTTCGGTTTAGCAGCTGCCACGTGCTTTTGTAAGTTGTACGGTGTTATATTCTACAAGAGAAGAAGATATTACAATGCATTTCTGCAGAACTTTTATTTTTCATTTCTGTAACGAGCATAACCTATTGGGAGAAGAAGTTAATATGATGTGACACTGCTGTAAAATGGATGCCTAATGGCAGGGGAAGTTCGCTTATTGCGTATTTGTGAAGCGAAAAAAAAACCCAAAACAAGGACTTTGCAGTGCCTAGATTGAAGCTCCAGAAAATCAAACAAGGATTTGTGCTTTTGGTCGAGAAAAAATAGATATCTCTTTAATCTTTTCAGTAGAAAGATCAAGGTTCGACCCGAGTTACCCAGAAGACTTGGGAAAAGAGGTTTAGGGAAGTACTCACCGCTCTAGCCATGGGCATTTATAGCAGTCATGGGCTACTTAGCTAGTTTCTACTTTCCAGGCTCGATGTGCTTCTCACGCTACAAGAGTATATAATGTTGGAGACAAAGTGTCACTCAAGCTCACACTTTGTTGCACTCAAATTCACACTCACAAATGTATGAGGAGGCAACGTAGAGATTTTGAGAGAATACTTTCATTCCACTTCATCAAAATGGTTGAGTACATGGGTTTATATAATACCTAAAAGTTACTCCCAAACTTACAATAACCATACGAGTCACCCCCTATCTACACAATTACTATACCACTACTCATCTTCATAACCATATTAGCAATGCATTTGTAACATATGCACCACTAACATATTATTAACACCCCACTAATTTATTAGTAACACCCAACTAACACAAAAGACTAATGACCACTAACATGCTATTAACGCAATAACTTAATTAGTAACATATGACTAATAAAGATCAATGTTATTATTATTATTATTATTTCAACACTCCCTCTTAAACTTGATCTTTGACTCCAAGCCAACTTCCAATTTGCAAAATTCCTCAACTTCGAGGGGCTTGGTGAAAATATCAGCAACTTGGTCTTGTGACTTCACGTACTTCAGCTCCACCGCTTTCTCGGTAATCCACTACCTAATGTAGTGATACCTTGTATTGATATGCTTGCTTCGATCATGGAACACCGGATTTTTGGCCAATGCTATTGTCAACGAAAAACTCTGTTGACTCTTCTTGTGACAAATAGCTTGACAAACACATGATGTAGTGGCGACATACTCCCCTTCACAAGTAGAAAGCATCACAATTTTTTAACTCCATGTAAGTAAATGTCATATCTCCAGTATAGAAGACAAACTCGGTGGTACTCTTTCGATCGTCTAAATCTCTGGCCCAGTCATTATCACAATAACCCGAAAGCTTGAAGTTGTTAGAAGGAGAATAAAATAAACCGAATTCGATTGTACCTTTGAGGTAACGGAGAATTCTCTTAGCCGCTTTCAAATGAGTCACGGTAGGAGCTTCCATGTTGCGACTGATAAGCCCAACTCCAAACAAAATATTAGGTCTTGTACATGTCAAGTACCTCAAGCTTCCGATTACGCTCTTGAAAAAAGTTGGGTCTACCTTCTCTCCAACATCTTTCTTTGATAACTTGACTCCACACTCCACGGGGGTACTCACTGGATTGGCATCAACCATATTGAACTTCTTCAAATTTCTTTTGCATACCCTTCTTGGGAAATAAAAATGCCATCATCTCGTCGCTTCACCTCAATGCCAAGGTAGTAGGACATAAGGTCAATGTCCTTCATCTTAAACTCTTGAGCCATTGCATTCTCGAACTCCTTTAACATGCTTGGGTTATTCCCTGTCAAAATCAAGTCATCTACATACAAGCACACAAGTAAGATGTCTCCATCACCATTCACTTTTGCGTAAAGAACATGCTTGGAAATACTTCTGCAAGCTCGTGAGGACACTTGGAGAAGTTATTTGCTTGGAAATACTTGTCAAGCCTACTATTCTAAGCTTTTGGAGCTTGCTTTAACGCTTACAATGCTTTCTTCAATTTAATAACTTTGTCTTCTTACCCTTTCATGAAAAAGCCCATGGATTGTTCAACGTACACCTCCTCTTCAAGAAAGCCATTCAAGAATGCCGATTTGACATCCATTTGATGGATTTTTCAACCATTTTTGTGCCGCCAAAAAAATTATTAATCTAATAGTATTTAAATGGGCAACAAGTGCAAATACCTCATTATAGTCAATGTCATGTTGTTGGTTGTAGCCTTTCACAACCTACCTTGTTTTTTTATCTACCTATTGCATTCTTCTTGGCGTTTTACACCCATTTGACTCCAATTGTTTTTTGGTCTTTTGGAAGTGTGGTCAACTACCATGTGTTGTTCTTCTCTGTGGATTGAATTTCTTTATCCATCGCATTTCTGCATTTTTTTTCTTTAGCCGCTTCCTCAAAGCTCAAAGGTTTATCACCAAAAAGACAAAAAAGAGTCAAATCACCATTTCTTTGAGTTACCTCTTTTGTTTCGTCATATATGTCCCAGAGGCTCGTTGTGCAACGTGGTGGACTTTCACTTGAAGTAGGTGAAGCTTGATCTTTTGTGGATGCTTGAGGAGATGATGGAGGAGAAATGGCCCTTTTCATGTCATCATCTTCTTGCTCCTCTACATTAAGAAATTGGATAGTATTGTAATTTTCTTGTGGAATGTTCCATTCCCATGCATTTTTTTCATGAAATATAACATCTCTACTAACAACTATCTTTCCATTGCTTGGGTTATAGAGTTTGTAGCCTTTGGACCTCGAGTCACGGCCGATGAAGACATACTTCTCACTTTTGTCATCAAGCTTGGACCACTTCTCATCTGGCATATGCATATAAGCAATGCTACCAAAAACTCGCAAATGAGAGATACTTGGCTTTTTTCCATGCCATGTTTCTTGTGGCGTCTCAGGGACAACGGTTCAATAAGTAGACCTCACAATCAATGGCTTCTCCCCAAAACTCATTGTGCATTTTTTTGGTCTTCGATAGACTCCGGTCCATGTTGAGAATGGTTATATTCTTCCTCTTGGCAATGCCATTTTGTTGCGGAGACCTTGGAACTGTTAAAGGATGGCGAATTCCATTTTCCTCAAAATACATTTTAAAAGAATTTAATTTGAATTCGCCTCCTCAATCAGATCTTATAGGCTTCACATCATAACCACTTTCTCTT
Organism: Escallonia herrerae; assembly: GCA_033070095.1. NCBI lineage: Eukaryota > Viridiplantae > Streptophyta > Magnoliopsida > Escalloniales > Escalloniaceae > Escallonia > Escallonia herrerae. The sequence goes on along the minus strand of JAVXUP010002459.1, from coordinate 92,545 downwards.
TCAACAAGAGCCTTAAACTTCTAAACATCAAATACCTCTGATTTTTCTTTAAGAAAATAAACCAAGTCTTGCGGCTAAAGTCATCAATGAACAAAATGAAATATTTATTCTTACCAAGTGATGGTGGATTGATTGGCCCGCAAACATCCTAGTGAACAAGTTGAAGTGGCTCCGTGGCTCTTGAATAGTTTCCTTTGGAAAACATTTTCGGAATTGTTTGCCTAAGATGCACCCCTCACGAAGTTGATTCAGGTGACTATTGTGAGGCAAATTTTTTACCATCTCCTTTCTAGACAACAAATTTAGCCCTCCAAAATGCAATTTCCCTAGCCTTAGATGCCAAAGCCATAATGAATCTCTAACACAACCCTTCAAACATTTTGCGACATCACTCTGAATATTTAACAAAAACATCCAGTTTCTTGTCATTGGAACATTAGTTATGAATTTCTAAACGGGTCTTTCATGAAAAGACTATGATTTTTCATAAAAATTCCATAGCCTTTTTCTAAGAGTTGTCCCAAGCTCAAAATATTATTCTTCATATGAGGCACATAGTAGACATTGAAAATGAATTGGTGCTCACCACTCTTCAAACAAATCAAAATGTTACCTTTTCCCTTTATCAAAATTTTAGATGAGTTGCCAACAGTAACTTTGCCGTTGACTAATTCATCGATCTTCACAAACATACTCTTGGTTCCGCACATGTGGTTGCTAGCACCAGTGTCAAGATACCACAAATTCTTCTCGCCACTTTCTTGTCCCTTGTACGCTAATAGTAAGTAGGCTTTATTTCTTCATTTTTGCTATTTTTTCTACTATCAAAATAATTAACTTCCTCCTTAACGTCGTTAGCATAATATCCACATTCCGAAGCATAATGACCAAATTGTTACAATTGTAACACTTAACTTGAGATTTATCATACCTTTTTCTGGAATAATTTCTTCTACCACGACGTCTTACTTGCTTTGAGGTTTAGTATCGTCATTCTTTGTTGTGGGAGCGAGCGTTACTTCCTTCTGCTCTTCCTTTTCCTTGGCCACGATCGCAAGCACGTCCACCTCCACGTCCATTTCCTTGACCCTTTTGGGCTCTTTCTTGCATTCTCTCTTTTTCTTTCAAAGAAATCTTTGTTTGTAGCACATGCTCTAAATGCTCTTCTTTCTTTTAATTTTGCCTTTCTTCATGTGTTTGCAACGATTCCATGAGTTCATCAACACTCAAGGAGTCTACATCCTTAGACTTTTCAATGGATACAACAATGTAGTCAAACTCGGGATCTAGTGAACGAAGGATTTTTTTTCTATCACTCGTGCTTCATTTAAATCGTCACCAGTTCTCTTCATTTGGTTGACAATAGCCAACACTCTCGAGAAGTAGTCTGAAACTAATTCGGATTCTTTCATGCGTAAGTCTTCAAACTCGCCTCTTAGCATTTGGAGACGAACCTTCTTCACTTTCTCCACTCCACCATGAAAAGTTTGGAGAATCTTCCAAGCATTCTTGGAAGTAGTTGCATTTGCAATCTTTTGCAACATTGCATCATCCAAGCTTTGATGGATGATTGCAAAGCCTTCTGATCTTTCTTTCTAATGGCTTGTAAGGCTCATTTTGGGTAGCACTGAGTGTGGCTTCACTTTGAGGCTTGGTAAAGCCCTTGTCTACCACCTCCTACACATCTTCTGATCCAAGAATCGCCTTCATGCGAATACACCAATTTTCATAGTTGTCTATGGTGAATTGTGGGATTTAAAATGGAACCATATTGTTTGCCATCTCTCTCTCTCTCTCTCTAACTCACTCACTCAGTCACTCACTTGAGCACCACTAACCTGGTGCTGTGATACCACTTTGTTGGAGACGAAGTGTCACTCAAGCTCACACTTTGTTACACTCAAACTCACACTCACAAATATATGAAGAGGCAATGTAGAGATTTTGAGAGAATACTTTCATTCCACTTGATCAAAGTGGTTGAGGTATTTATATAATGCCTAAAAGTAACTCTCAAACTTACAATAACCATACAACTCACCCCAGTATCTACACAATTAAAAGACCACTACTCATCTTCATAACCATATTAATTAGTAATGCACTTGTAACATATGCACCACTAACATATTATTAACACCCTACTAACATATTAGTAACACCCCACTATACATGACTAATGACCACTAATATGCCATTAACACACTAACTTAATTAGTAACATGTGACTAAAAAAGATCAAGGTTATTATTATTATTTCAACATATAATAGGAATCTCCTGTAATATAGACTAGCAACTTGCAACGATACATGTTCTGCCTGTAAAAGTAGTTGTCATGTCGATATTCTCCTTCTAATTGTCTTGAGAAGTTGCTACTTGTCGAGGTAAAAGACACCTAACACCATTCAATGAAACAGATGATGTTATTGGCGGTAAAACATATGCAAAGCCTGTTGCAGATTACTGTTGAGGGTTAATTGCTCAGTTGGGCTATGTCTACATTCTTAGTTATACTGCTTCATTAGTGCTTGAATTGCACTTTGGCAAGTTGATAAAAAGAAGGATACTGCTGAGAAGTTGACAATGTAATAGGAGCCCGTAGAGATCGAGAAAGCTACTAATTCATCTGAAATTAAAATTGTTGAATTCAAGATGATTAAAGCATATTAAAGGTCAATGTAATTGACAAATATTGGATAAACATATTCGACACAGCTGATCCATATTCTAGGATAGATAGATTAAGGGGCAAAGTGGGATGACAACAAGAAGGGATATAGTGAATGAGCTAACAAGTGCTATGTCTAAAAGACGACTTTTGGTGAAAGCCTTAGTAGCCCTGAGTTATAATCTCTTACTAGTCTACTTGAATGAAACTAAGCATATGTAAATGCTTCAAAGAGACTTCTACATTGAAACTCTAAGTTTTGCTGATTTAAGACCTATAAGCCTTGCAAGGGTCGAATTGTGCATTGGATTTCATCTTCTGTCTAATCACGACTCAAGTGGGAGACATTAGCTGGCTTCGTAGGCTTGGAAAGTGTTATATGTGGAGCCTAATTTCAGTCCACAGACATTATTACAATGGAGGTAATGACCCAAAAACTGATTTTTGTATGGGTGTCCCACATTGGTTATTGAGAGAAGATCGCAACTTAGCCTTAAGTATATAAGTTGTCTTGTCTCATATTGGTTATTTAGAGAAAATCACCACTTAGCTTATATATAAATAAATAAATATATATATATATATATATATATATATATATAGTGGTCTTGTATTTTTTTTTTTGATCAAGAGAAAAAATGACAGTAGAGAGTGGGGGCTAGGTTTCTGGTTGTAATACTGCTGAATAGTGAAATCGAAATCTAGTCATACTTCAAGGATATAGTCACATTGGTGAAGCTTATAATTCTTATGTTGTGCGTTTGGTTTTTAATTTCTCGTTTTTTTGTTCTTCAATATATTGCTTTGTTATTACTGCATTTCATAACATTAAGTAATGACCTCATCATGTGAGAACATATTAGATAAAGCATTCACATTATGCATTTATATCGAGGAGTGAAAAAGATTTTTCATGCTGTGGGAGCAACCACATCCCAGACTGTAGCACCCCCATATTTCAACTTTGGTTATGCTAGCTACTCAAAGTACCTTTGGCCTATTTAAGGTATTTATTCTTGATTTACTACCATATATGCTATTTCAGCATTAAATGCTTTTAATTATAACACCAGTGAGCTCTTACAAGCCCTCATCCCTTCCCCCTACATACCGCTACCAACCCCCCTTCCCCACCAACATACTCGCCCAAAATAAATAAGATAATGCCAGTCTAAATCTGCCTAAGAAGAATAAAAGATAAGGTGGCCACCAAGAAGCTATGCGCATTGTCTCTATTAACTTGGTAATCTTGTCTTCGTGTTTTAGATACCAAGAAAAGACCAATAAAACATACAACAGCTAATAGGAAGTGTTGTCAAAGCATATCATGTACAAAAGGTTAAGAGGTGTCAAATTGTTATACCCAGAAGAATATATTGGTGCCATCATCATATATTAAATAGTTTGACAGTAAAGTAATCATACTAGAGGAACCCAATTCTCAATCGAAGAACTTGGGATGATCCAATTAGTGTTGTAGAAATATGGTAAGCTCTAGCTTCACTTAACATGATATACCAACTAATACCACAACAGCTTTGGATTTCAGAATGAGAAAGAGAAGTATAGAATGTAATGGCCAGAGAGAGATTCAAGAAGAAGAAAACCTAGAGAGAGGATAATAATTCAAAAGTGTTTTTGCCTCATGTGTTTCCCTTCGTAAAGAGGTTACAACCTCCTTTGATTAACGGAAATAAGAAGATATTGGAAAATAAAAGAAAATGACAATTGAACTAAATTCTAATTCTTTGACAAATCAGAGAATGATCTTGTCTTTCGTATACTCTCTCTCTGATGTGAGTAATTAACCTGGTGTTTAGTGTCAGAGTGTCTCACATGCACTTTGATGGAATTCCTCATTTATGGCGTCATGCGCCCTACTGTTGCTACATTTCCTTGTGCATGCTCCAATTGCCCATTCTTTTCTCTGCTGATTTTGTTAACTACTGTCCTCTCTTCTTCTATATATTTCTTCAACTGGGGTTCAATTGGTGTCACTTCTTCCATTGATGCTCTCTTCTTGATCCTGATTTTGATTGTGGACCTGGGAGGATGATCCATAACATTCCCTCCCCCTTCAAAATCACCCTCCTCTCCTATAAAGTTTGGGAATTTGGTTTTTTGGACATCCCAATCCTCCCAAGTAGCATCATTTTTCTGGTAAATTAGTCCACCTCATGAGGACTTTGGGTACATATGAAGATTCCCTTTTGATCATCCTATGATCCATTATGTTGGTGGGTTGAAGCATGATTAGCTCCTTATTATTGATAGGTCGTGGTATCGTTGATGCCATAACTTGTTTCTCTACCGATTAAAGGAGGAGCACATGAAAGATATGATTAATTTTGCAATGTGAGGGTAATTCTAGTCGATAGGCCACACTGCCCATCCTTGCTACTATAGAAGATGGTCTATCGTATTTGGTGACAGCTTAAAATTCCTTCGGTTCATAAGCTTAACCGATATTCCAACACAAATATAGGAATTTAACACGTGCATGATCAACATGGTATGCCAAGCAAAACAACAGATATCATATCGGAACCGCACTATCCTTACCTGTTGGCTTTATAGCCGATGAACTCCTCGCTTCCAGATTTTCTCAGCAATGGAACCACCTATTAAATAAAATTCTTCTCGTTAGACCTCCCTAAGATACAAAAACATGCCTAACTTACCTCCCCCTCCCTTACTGTTCATATGTCTCCCATTTATTACGGCTAACCCATTAACTGGATTTGTCTTAATCCATGAGGTGCATTACCCGCACTACCACCCATCTTATGCTCATCTAAACTCAGTTTTCCCCCTCTTTATAATCCTTACTGCTTAACCACGAGATTCTGCAAGATTCGTCACCGGGTGTGAAAAATTACCGAAACGCCCTGGCCATAGATAAAATTACCTAAACACCCCCTGACGATTTCAACACCAATAAACACTTCCAATTGGCTCAAAATACCTTTTTTAAAATAGTGTAAACTGAGTTTTGTACTAAAAAGTCATCGGGTGCAATTTGTTTTGTTCGGAAACTCCACCCGGGTAACCAAACCAAGCGTTAGGGAACTAATTATTTTTGAAATACAAATTAGCCTTCAAAAATTATAACATTTTAGACACTAAAGTGCCTCAGCTGTATGAAGTTTCTGTAAAATGTTTAGATTAAAATACATTTATTTGATATTTTTAAAAATTCAAAATCATATTTTAAGGATAAATATATTTAACATTGTCCAAAACTCAGAACAATCCAACATTTTTATAGTATGTAGATCTTTCGAAAATAATATGAGTTTCTCTTTTGTGTTCGGCCAAATTATGTCTTAAAATCATGTTTCAAAAATAAAGTTTGAAATCAATTAGAAGCTAAGACTTTTAGCGACCTTTACAGTCACTACTCATCACTTTTGGATCGAATTTACACTGTTCCATCACTTCAAGTTGCATTTTTCAGATTTGCATGCCTAGAAATATTTCCCCTTCTTCACTTATACATGCATTTTATGCATACTCTTCTCATTACCTACTTAATTCCACTTCAAATTCCATTTAAACCAATTTGATCTCACTTCATTTGCACTTATCTAACTCCATAATTTCATTGAACATGAAATCATAATATAACACAATCAATTCAGCCCTAATCTCCATCAAGAACACCTACCGAAACACCAAGAACACACACAAGTATAGCTGATTTTTACCTCAATTTGGAGACCTGTAACTTCTTTGTTTCTTGGCATAAATACCTTATGTTTGTTGTAATCTCTTCCTTGCTTCCCCTTCTACAACTTCTCTGTTTGGCCTTTCACGACATTATTTTTGGATTTTCCTCAAATTCCCTCTCAATCAGCCATGTCGCACAGCTCCGCACACTGCAGGTTGGGTTTTATCCTAACTTTGGCAGTCCTTATCTTCCTCAATTTATCTTCAAATGCATCTCTGTTTCTTGGGTCCTCTTCCTAGTTCGTTTCTCAATGACTTCTCATTTGAAGTCATCCCATGATCCGTTCTTCATTTTCCTTTATTCTCCATCCAACAGCTGTCCAGGGTAAGTATTTCCCATGCCACCTCACACCACTTATCTCTCCATGCATGCACTCCACCTCTTGGAAATGAGAGGTGTCATCCCCTTTTGTTTGTGGCTGTCTTGGGCAGCCACGAAATCAGCCCCCCCCCCCCCCTCTTTTTTATTATTATTATTTAAACAACAGGGGTATTACACTATAAAAGTCGTTCTCCCACTAAAATTGGAAGTCAACTCTCTCAGGGTATTATTGGAAGACTACATAGCCTTCATTCTTTCTTGTGCCAAGACCAGATTATCCCTCGGCAGATTAAGAACTTTAGCTCTGTCTATCATGTAGTAGTCCACATCAGTATTATGAGTCTCACGGCTACCAAGGTGGTATGAGGTTATAACCATAGAGAGCTGGGAAAAGTGTCATTTGGACTGAGCTATGATAAGTGGTGTTGTACCAATACTTAGTTGATGTGAGCCACTCGCTCCAAGTCTTGGCCTGGCCCCTCAAAAGCACCACAGGTAAGTCTTAAGACATTGGTTGACTCTCTCAGTCTGACCATCACTCCGTGGATGATTAGAGGTAGTCATACTCAGCTTAATACCAACAAGAAGAATAGCTTCTACCAAAATTGACTGAGGAAGATACTTCCCTTATCATTAACTATGTTGTCAGGTGCCATGTAACTTAATATGTGGTTGAAGTATACCTAAGCAACATCTTGGACTTTGTGGGGATGATTGAGTGCTATAAAGTGAGAAAATTTGCTAAGCCTGTTAACTACCACTGCGATTACTTCACTCTGCCTAGACTTAAGTAGACCTTAAACTTAATCATAGACATACTGCTCTAGAACTAATTGCGAAGAGGCAAGGATTGCAGTAGTCCAGGATAAGGAACATGCTCATCTTTTTTTTTTTAACAAACTTTACATTACCCAAACCTTGACATCCTACCTTAATGAAGGCCAAAAAGAAGTGCAAATATTCTCTTGTATGTGGCGGTGGTGCCTGAATTCCCTCCCAGAACATAGGGGTGTAAAGTTTGGATGATTTGAATCCTAAGGTCCCCTCCTTCACCCACATATAGTCTGCCTTGGTGCCTTGTTCATATGTGAAGTCTTAGGTTGCATATGACTTAAGCATATTTAGTTGGATTTTCTTTTGCATATAATTATCTCCCTCATAACTAGATTGCATTTCTGTCAACCAAACTAGTATGACTTGAGAAATGGCCTGGCATTTATCCTTATCATTAGTCTTCATAAGTAACCTGGATAGTGAATCTACTGCTACATTTTCAATTCTTGACTTGTAGTAGATTTCAAAGGTGAACCCAATAATTTAGACAAACACTTCTGTTAAAGTATAGATGTGACTCTCTGTCCTAATAGATTTTTGAAACTTGAATTCTTAGTCACTGTAGTAAAGTGCTGGTTGTTGATGTAGGACTTGGATATAAAGGAAATCCCCGTCCTGTATCTGGCCGGTATAGAGCCGTAAGCGCGGTGGGGGGTGACAGAGGATGTGCTCGTACGGACGCTGTCGGGTGTCGGTAGCTGATTCAAGTGCCCCCCGAACCGCGACCTGTAGCTTTCCCCGTCCCCCCTTCATCGGGCTGTGCAAGTGGACTGGGTATATGTGTTTAAACTGATTACGATCTTAGAGAATTCTCTTGATTATTATTAACAAAAGTGACAGCCCCTATGACCGGGCTAAGACCAGGAACCTGCTAATGCATCATAGCCTGAACCAAAGCTTTTAACTCATTCCCATAGGTTGACATGGCTAAGGTCCTTGAAAAAAATGCCTTGCTGAAGAAAGCTAGAGGCCTGCCTTCTTGCATGAGGAAAGCACCCATCCCTTGATCACTAGCATTTACCTCCACCGCAAAAGGTAGTGAAAAATCTGGTAGGGCTAGGACGGAATTACTAACCACTGCTGCCTTGAGCTTAACAAATGCTTAGAGTGAGTCTAGACCCTAGTCAAGTGCTAGCTCAGGATTTCATAATTTCGAATGACTTCTTGTAGTATCTTGTCAACCCTAGGAATCCTCTAAGCTATATGAGTGCCTTTGGTAGGGGCCAGTTAACCATAGCTTCTATCTTCCTTAAATCAACAACAACCCCTGCCCCCAGAAATAATATGCTCTAGGTACCCCACATTTTGGGCACCAAAAGGGCATTTGGATTGTTTGACATAAAGTTGGTGCTTTGTTTGCAACACCACTTTAAGATATTGTAGGTGCTCACTGCAGGACTTGATGTATACCAGTATGTTATTAAAGATACTAATACAAAGCTCCTAAGATAAGGCTGAAAGATATTATTCATCACAGATTAGAAAGTGGTAGGTGCATTGGTTAATCCAAAAAGGCATCATTTGAACTTATAGTGCCAACAGTTGCTAATAAAGGCTATCTTGTATATATCTGCAGGGTTGACCCTTACTTGATGGTAACCACTCCTCAAATCCAATTTCAAGAAAACCTAAGCTCCAATAGTAAGGTCATCCATTGGAACGAAAAACTTTTTATTAATGGTGAGCTTATTGAGCCCTCTGTAATCCACACACATTCTCCACCCGCCATCTTTCTTTTGACCAACACCACTAAGGAACTGGAAGGAGATGAACTGGGGTAGTGTTTGACAGAATTTTTGTTTGCAAATTTTTTTCTCCAGTTTTGTAAACTGGAGCAGAAAACCCCGTTTGAAAAACAGTTTTACTTTTTTTTTGCTTCAGTTTTGAAAATACTTTTTGAAACGGGGCTATTTTTTTAAAAGGGATAATTACATAAAATACCCCTGTGGTTTGGGGTCGTTGCAAAAAAAGACCTATTGTTACAAAAATTGCAAATAGACACCTGTAATTGTAAAAGTGTTACATCCGATGATTTCTGTAACGATTTAAATAAATTGTCCAAAATACCCCCATATATAAACCTAATTTTTTTTGTGTGTTGAAGGAAGTCTTGACAAGGGGCGGCAGCACCACCGTAGCCACAACCGTTGCCACTCAAGCCCCACGCTTCATCGCCGCCCAAGCCTTCTCTCTCATCACAACAATCCAGCCCCTACCACCACCACCCAGCCATGCTCGTCGCTTCCATAAGTCCAAGCCCCCTGCTTTCGTTGCTGCCACAACCCTCTCAAACCAATCGCCTTCCCTTTCGTCGTCAAACCAATCTCACTGCCGCAATGTCTTCTTCTCGATTCTTGTGGAGTTTTAATGTGACGGGATTTGTTTGTGGAATAAAACCTATGTGATTAGGTTTAGATGTGGTTGATTTACCCAAATTGCAAAAACTTAGATCTAGGGTTTCCATCGCAATATACGATTGAAACCCTAGATCTGAGTTCGTGCGATTTGGGTGGCGATTGGGTTCGGCGCAGGTGGCTGGGGCTCATAGCGAGGTTGGCGGTGGTGCAAGTGGTTCGATTGATGATGGGTCTAGCGATGCAGAACTCATGGTGGGTGGCAGTGGCGCACTTGGTGCTGAAAATTGGGGAAATTGGTGATGGGGCTCTGTGGTGACAGAAATTAGGGATGGTTGGTGGTCGGGGTTGGGTGGTTGCAGAAATTGGGGATGGTGGTGGTGGATGGGGCTCTGTGGTGACAGGAATTGCGACTTGGGGTTTGGTTTAAAGTGGCGGCTAGGGTTAGGGTTTGGTTGGATTGGAGAAGAAATTGGGACTTGATTCGGAGAGAAAAAAGTGGGAAGGGTATTTTAGTCTTTTTAATGTATTAAAATCTTTAAAATGCACTTTTTAAGAGAGTGAAGATCACGCTCTGTCAATTTGGTTGATTTCTTTAACGATTGTAACACTTTTACAATTACAGGTGTCTATTTGCAATTTTTGTAACAGGGGTTTTTTTGCAACGACCCCAAACCACAGGGGTATTTTACGCAATTATCCCCTTTAAAACTCCATTTTGGAGTTTTGGATTTTTTATTTTGGTTTTTGTTTTGAGATCTAACCATCAAACTTCATTCAAAGCAATTTACTATCCACATTTTAAGGAACTCATTTCATTTGATCACTTTCACCACTACCACTATTTACCCTTAAAGCCCTCACCACCACTACCACCAGCAGAAAACCAATGTTACCACCAGGTCACTGCCCCCAACCACCCCACCTTCGTCACCCTACCGCCACGCCACCATAGATCTACCCCACTGTCACCACCCTACTATTATCATACCAACAGATCTCTTACACTGCCGCCACAAATCCATCGTTGCCACAGGCAGATCTGCCTCATCGCCACCACCCCATTGCCACCCCATTGCCACCGCATGAATCTGCTCCACCATTGCATCACATTAACCAAGCAACATCATAACCATCATCTTAACCACCAAGCACCACCACCACCACCATATTAACAACCAAGTACACCACCATAACCGCTGGCGATCGACCAATGTTGGACAATGTCACAATCGGACAACAGCACAATCGGACAACATCACAACCACCATCAATCAACTACAACACTGTCGATTTCACCACTCCCAACCACCCACCATCAATCTCGCCACTGATCGTCATTGCCGTCGATCTCATCAGCTCTGGTTTTGGTAGTTAGTCATGATGGGTGGATGTTACTCGCTGTTGGAGGCGGAGATACTGTGGCGTGATTGTGTTGGTTGGTGGTAATATGGAAACTGGTGTTTTAGGGAAGAAGAAACATAAAGGAAAATGAAATTCTCTTATAAGAAACAAAAACTGGAATTTTACAAACTGATCAATCAAACATCTACTTGTTTTTTTTTTCAAAACAAAAATTACAACTAAGTTTTTATTTTGTAGAAAACCATAACTAAAAACTACAATGTTGTCAAACAGACTCTAGGTTGCATAATTCTAGAATCCAACATCTCATGGACAATTTTCTCTAGTTCTATCTTTTGTGCATAAAGAATTTATAGGGCCTGATGTTGATGGGTTGGACATATGGATTAGGGATTTAGGGGATGTAGTGGTCTCGGGGTCCAGAGGGGGTCGCCCTTTAGGTTGATCAAAGACATCAGCAAAAATTGAAGTAAAGCATGAGTTGGGGCTTTTCATTAGGCTCTGATGGAATTTTTGGGAGTTTTTTTCCCTAATTAATACATTTTTAAATTTAATTACCAATTGTCTCTTTTTTTAAACTTATTTACCCGTATACCACACTTTTGAAAAACGTTATTTGAAACTACGATTTCAAGGTTAAAATCGCTGTTTACCTTGAAATCGCTGTTTCAAACAAGGATTTTTTCTTTGAAATCGTGGTTTCAAAAAGTGATTTCTAGTGATTTCGTCTGCAAGTCCACCGTTGAAGATCTTTGTCGACAGAATTTTTTGTCTGTAAAAATCTTTAGCGACAGACTTTTATCAACGGGGTATTAGCGACTAAAAATTCATCGCTAAATGTTATTTTGAAAATTTTCCCATTTGTTTCGAGGTTTTTTTCTCAAGAAAATTTTTTAACAACATATTTTTACCAATGGATTGCTTCCGTCAGTAAAATGTATGTCTTTATAATTTTTTAATGATCTTTAGCTAGCAACGGCTAAAAATTCATCGCTAAAGATGATTAAAACCAAAGAAACCCTACTTTCTCTTTCTGTTTCTCGTTCTCCAGCAGCTTGCTTTCCTCCTTCCCCCCTTCTCGTTCTCTCTCACACACAATAACTTACGCCGCCCACCTTCATCGCCGGCCTCCCACGCAATATTGGCCCCAGCTCGCCTCCCACACCCTGATGTCTCCACTCTCTCTCTCTCCAGACTCCACCGACTCCTTCACTCTCACATTTCTCGGACCTCTTCGAGAATGCTACTGCTAGCACTGATCAGTGGCGGTAGCGAGTCGGCGACCTCTCCTACTGGATCTGCCGGCGACCACTCTCGCATCTCTCTCTAGTCTCGAGTCCAGATCCACCGGCGAGCGATGACGAGTTCTCTTTTCTCCGATGGTAAGTTCTCTCTTTAATTCCTCCTCCTTCAAGTTTTGGCTTTGCGTTACTGCATTTGATTAATTATTACATGTAAACGTTAGGACAAAATATATTCTTTCAAATAGATAATCACTCCCAGCTAGTACATTAGAAATTAATAAATGTTATAGTACTGATCCTGAAGAAAGTTGCTTCAACAGTCAAGTACTCACAACCTAAACGACCGTATAGTGAACAGTGAAGGAGGGATGTGAAGAAGGCTTGGAAGAGATATTGGGTGGTGGTAGGAATGAGAATTTTGATGAGAATGGGCAAAAAAAAAAAGGTGGAAAATTTAGAGAGAGATGTGTGAGGGCCACAAGTTTCCTCCATTCTTTTATCTGTTTGTTTGTATGTGTATGTACATTGGGGAGTAAAAGAATGTTAATAGCAAAGTCCGTGTGCATGTGTCAAACGGAGAGAAAGTGAAAAGCTCCTCCATGGGATCTACTAACAACGGTCATGGCTTATAGCCTGTTGGAATGTTTAGACTTTAATTTGTATTACCTACAACAAAAATATGAATAGTATTAGTGATAAAATATAACAACATACTACTATATATGTTTGACTGTATAATGGAGCGGTAAACTCCAATGCATAATTCATCCCCAAAAGCATGACTGGTATTCTAAGTTCTATGTTAGAGTTGTATAATTTGTTGGTTTTAGGGAGGGTTGGGAATTGTATATAAAGGTTAGGTAGATAAGAAGACATATGCTTCATCTGTAGTCGGTGTTGGCACTCTCGATAATGCGGTATACACATTATATTGCGCGACAAAATTTGGGCATATGATACAGTATTAATATCACGAAACCTTGTGGAAAAAAAATCTCATAATGGAGAACCTTCTATTGTGAAATAGTTTAGAACAATGAGCAAGACTATGCGAAACATCGGGTGGTTTTCTATTGATAAAAAAGTGCACTTGAATTGTCTAATTTAACATCTCACAGGCCTCTATGATTTTTGCATAATTTCTTACAGCTACTTTGGGCTGGATTTTTTGTTGAAAATTAACAAGTAGCCTCCTTCTATTTTTTTGTTCATTGTAAACGATTTTGTACAACTGATGCTTCTTTTCAGGTTGTGATCGATAAGGAGAAACAACTAACAAGTGTGGACATAGATCGGAGCAAGGATCTTGATTTGTATTTTTATAGTTTTAATGAAACTTATAATTTATTTTTGGGATTTGTACAATGCGATCTGTTGTTTTTTCGTGAACATATAATTTGTTGTATTGAGTGTTAATTGGCGTTGTGTATGATTTAAAATTTTATTTGTATTGCTTGAAATTTGGTAAACGATGAATCCTAGTTTAAAGAATTAAATTATTGTTGCATTGGTTAGTTATTGTTAATTGTTTCAAATAGGTTTGGATTAAATATATATATATATATATATATATATATATATATATTATTTTTTAGCGATGAAAATTCCGTCACTAAAGTTTTTTTTTAAATTTTTTTCTGGAAATTCAAAAATAAGATAAAACATAAAAAAATGCCTTTAGCGATGGAAAATTCCGTCGCTAAACTTTTAGTGACGGGGTTATTAACAAAAGATTTTTAGCGACGGGGTATTCGTTGTTAAAAGTCTTTTTTTCTTGTAGTGTTCGGAAGGCATTGCTTCTAGTCCACTTGGCAGTTGGGCATCACGTTTACTCCACCGCTTTCAGGTTTTTGCATCTCTTGCTGCCCCATATGGAACTTTGTATAGACTTTGGATTGGCGACTAGATCATGGGCATTTTCTAGCCACACTGGGGTTCAGTGAGTCAGTCTTCCTAGACAGATAGAGAGAAGCTAGGTGGGAAAGGCCGAATGAATATGTGATAAGATAGTATGTGTAGCACCGGCACAAGTTGTCCGTTGGTGGGGTTTCACTCCCAAAGAACACCACGTGACGCTTAATTAAGTGGGATTTCCAACTTCTATAAGTAGGACTTGAATATTCATTTTTAGAAGCGTTAAACTCATTCGAGATTTCACTTTTTCACTCTATTACTCCAGAGCTAAAGAATTATAGAGGGAGATCCTGACCATTGGACTGACTCTGAATCTTGACATTTGGACCTCAATGTTGGACTCTTGATTGTCATTATATATTCACTTCATGCTCTCGTCTAATAGTGCGACCACTTCTCAGGCTCCGTCTAGGTTGTTATCCGCTCTTCCGTTGTCCATACTCTATCTCACATGCTCACAGTTGACTTCTACTTGGATTACATTCGTTGTGGCGCATCTGCGACCCCACTTCCTTAGTAGCATACTTACATATATATTAATATCTATTAAGTGTGTTGCAACTGCGGCTAAATTCAGAAGTATAAAATGTACCAAAACGTAGCAATTAATAGGTCAAGCTGACACATTAACTAGTACTATATTTATAACTATGTACGTGAGATACGATGCATTTGATACAAGAAATGGGTTAGGAGCGGTCCTCTTTCTGGTGAACCAATTGTCCTCATGGTGGCTCAATGCATGGTAGAGGATTGATTCGTGCATTTTAGGTTCTTAGTTGCTAATTCCTATTCTTAAAAGGCGAAAGTGGACCTGTTCTTACTCCTTTTTTTTTTGTTAAGAGGAGAACTATATTATAAGTAAAAGGTAATGCAAGCCGTCCCAGCCACAGAAAATATATAACAAACATAAAAGACAGCATAAAACGGTATCAAAAATACTAAACAAAACAACTAACCTATATGCCCTAAACAAATTATAATTAGACTAAAGTAGAGTATATCTTACACTTCAGTCTAATTTTTCGTAACTTGCCGAGGCAGACGGTTACAAATAAACACTAACTAAAGAAAAAAAAACCTTAAAATTACAACACAAACGGCTAGAAGACCAAAAGAAAACAACCAAACAAAATTAAATAATTACACTATGCAATGCAAGCCGCCCACTGGTAGACCCGAAAGCCGTCCTATGGGTGCCGCTCACCTCGAACCCCGTACATTCTCGCCAGCGCAGGATTCCCCACCTTCTCAGGCCATCATTCCACTAACAAGCCCCGATAAACCCAAAACTACCTAACTAACCTTCCTCACCGGAATCTCCATCAAAAGGTTGCCTAATCATCTGCCGAGCCCAGACCACCTACCGATTTCCGACCACCTACTGCAACTCCGTCGCAACACGGCCAAGCCACCTAATTCAACCAACTACAAGCGCAGACCATTCTAGGGCAAGGGGGATCAACTAGGGGGAAGGGGGAACAAAGCCCTAGAAGAGAAAACCTAGCCTAGAATTACCAATCAATCACAAAACCCCCAAAGAAGCTCGAACCCTACAATCTCAACGGAGGAAGGGATGAAGAAACCCGCAACCAAACCCCAACCCCTAGACTCTGGAATGAGGACAACTCATCCTGCAGAAACCACTCTTACCCATTATCCACCACCTCCCAAAACGAGGAGCCATCGAAGCCCCGGACAGCAAACCACTTCACACAAACCGATCACCATCGCCGGCGAAAAGAGAGAAGCACGTCTAGTCGATGGCTAATCGTTGCAACCCCAACGGCCGTCCAGCTCACCAAAGCCTCCCATATCCTAGATGAAAACCTTTTCTAAAAACAACCTAACCTACCAAGACGGAAGAAGGGAACCTCTGCCCCACGTGCGCCATTGCACGGTGGGGCGGCTGCGGTGGTTTTCTGTGGAAGGTGGTTTAGAGAGAAGAGAGGGATATTGTTAGAGAGTTGCGTCACTGCACCTATTCTTACTCTTAAAACACGTCTTCATGTAATCTTCTGAGCATCGTCCACGAGGGTCCTCAAGAATCCTCACATCTTGCCAACATGTTGGGGACTAAAATCCTTTCCTGGGGAATCTCCCCTTCGAGCCTGGTTCATTGCGAAAGTTTGGGATCCTATAAGTCACGTCTTAACAAGGCGTCACGGCATCTGGAAGCTGGTTTACCTTAGTTCAACAGTTGCTTGGATGCTCAATTGCATTGACCGATCAACGCCTTTTCTTGACTCTTTGACATAAGTTGATAAGTCTTGTGAGCCTCAAGAGAATGCCTCCTACACATGATCAAGAGACCGCCCTCTAGACTTAGATGTTAAATGTATTCTTAAATGCTTCACAAGTTGCACGTGGTACGAGCAACAACGAGTCATTTTTTTAGTGTGCTAGAGCAAATTACTCAAGTTCAAACTTGTATCGGTAAATTATAAATCTAGTAAATCAAAACAAAACGTTAAAGTTAAATCGTAGGAAAGCAATACAGAAGAAAAATACAAGTACTCGAATAATTTTTGACCAGCGACAAGTAACTCTCGGTAAATATGTTCACTATCGTTTTTATTAACATCTTTAACAATAATTTGTAGCAATATATTTTTAAGGTCACGGATAGACGTACAATCTCTCTCTCTCTCTCCCCCCCTGTGGATTGGAAGTTGGAAGAAGTTGCATTCATGGTAGTTCCGCTGACTCCGTCCACAACCCACCATCCTGCTCTCTCTCTCTCTCTCTCTCTCTCACCTTTTCCAGTCTTTACGTCATTCCCAAGTTTTTAAAATCACACTCAATCGTAGACGAGATGTAAAAGTCTCCTCCTCTCCCTCTCTAAAAGTCTCTCTTGACTTTTCTCTCTATCTATCGATCCACCTACCAGTAGTAGTACCTTCTTTGCAGTTGTACTCTCTTCTTTCCACCTGAATTGGACACCCTTATATTCATATTCCTAAGACACCCGTTTCTCTTTATCTCTTCATGCACCAAAACTAGCTACCATTTTGTTCCTCGATGACTTGCATGGCGGTCTTCAAGGATTTGGTGGCGATTTACTTGATCGTAGCGACGGTTTCTGTGAGTTGGGTTGAGGCCAGATTTGTGGTGGAGAAGAGCAGCATAAGCGTTATAGCTCCTTACGATCTCCGGTCCAAGCATGATGGTGCGATTGGCAACTTTGGAGTTCCTGATTATGGAGGATCAATGGTGGGCTCCGTTGTTTATGCTGAGAAGGGCTCTTCTGGGTGCAACCCCTTCGATGGGGATAAGCCTTTCAAGTCAAAGTCTCGTCTTCCCACTTTCCTCCTCCTTGATCGTGGAGGTATTTCACGTTACAACACACACACACACACACACTCTTTTAGTCTCGGTAGTTTTTGGTATCCTGTTTCAATATTTCAACCTTAATCTGTACTATGAAAAGTTGAGAACTCGCAAAACTGAGGGTGTTTTGGGTTATTTTATGCAGAAGGATCTCATTCCAATTTTAAACTAGTCCGCCCCATTTTTGTCATATTAGATTTCTGTCAGTTAAAAGTTGTCATTGAAAATAATTTCGTGTTAATCGGAAAAGAAGGAGGAAATTTGGCTTGGAACAAAGACGGAGAATATATAGGATTTCGATCTTGTCCCATCAAATACTACTATTTTAGAATTTTCTGCATATTTTGTGCCAAAGGTTATTGTTTATGGCCCATTTAGAAAGTTAAGCGTTGACTTTCTATATCATTTTCCTTCTTGACCTGCCCAACCCCATTTTGTGGTTGTTAATGCCAGTTGTTGATGTTTTTCTTGTGGAATGTTTGTTATTAACCTATGGTGAAGGAAGCTGCGACCTTAGTTCGTCTCTCTTGTCTTCTTCCCTCCTTCTAAAGTGTTTCTTAAATGTTGTTTCCTTTACGGATCCCGTTTGTCTATTATTTTTATTTTTATTTGTATTGATGATTAAATAAAAAATAATTTTTTTTCTGTACGTTTATTATTTTTAAATTTTGTTTTCCAAAAGTTTAACTCAAACGGTACCAAAATGTGAAAACAACTTTTTTTGGACCGCCTCTCACCCTTTGTCAAAAAAAAGTAACTAGAAAATTTTTATCAAAAATGATAAAAGTACTCAAAATGAAAACTAAATACAGAACGAAAGAGGTAAACGAACAGGTATGCTTACGTCAAACGATTGTCTAAAGAAAGTTTGGCTATTTGTTGCAGCCAAAGTCCAATATGAAGAACACTAGCTAGCAATATGAGTGCAGATATTTCAGTAGGGGTTTATCCCGATAGATCACCTTTCCTTAAAACATTGGTAGCTCAGTCCTAAGAGACGAACTGGTAACAAAGTTGATGTGGATCTCAAAACATCAAACGACCATCAAATCAGCTCGACAACTTTGATGCTTTTCAAACTGAATGACTATCAGCAGGTTGCAACACTTGAAATCTTTATTTCCTGTTCTTCTGTGGTGGGTGTGTGTTATTCTGGCCCTTGTTGGGTTCCTACTGTGGCCTGAAGTCTCCCTGTCAGCACAAGAAAGCAAAACAAGTTCATGCAGATGTAAATACACTAACACTTTTGCATATTTAGGCGAAAGTTCAAGTTTTAATTGTAGAATCAGATCATCACTGCATGACTTGAAACCTTTGTTTGGGGAGTGGATGGAGGGATCAAGACCTACTCTTGCTTACATCTGTAACTCTAAAATCATAAATATCCATTCAAGCGATGACTATACTTGACAGGATGAGTGGTAGATTTCTAATTGTTTTTCTTCTTCCCCTTCCCCTACGCCTCCTGCATCCCCAGAGTGCTACTTTGCTTTGAAGGTATGGAATGGGCAACAGGCAGGTGCTGCAGCAGTTTTAGTGGCTGACAGCATAGATGAGCCACTGATAACTATGGATTCGCCGGAGGAGAGCTCCAATGCAGATGGCTACATAGACAAGATTGGGATCCCGTCGGCCTTGATTGAGCGATCCTTTGGTGAGACCTTAAAAGCTGCCTTGAAGAAAGGCGAGAGCGTTGTGATTAAGCTAGACTGGACAGAGTCAATGCCTCATCCTGATCAAAGAGTTGAATATGAGTTCTGGACAAACAGCAATGATGAGTGTGGATTACGCTGTGATGATCAGATGAAGTTTATTAAGAGTTTCAAAGGACACGCTCAGATTCTTGAGAAGGGAGGTTACACCCTGTTCACGCCGCACTATATAACTTGGTACTGTCCCCAGCCTTTCATCCTTAGCAGCCAATGCAAGTCTCAATGCATAAACCATGGGAGATATTGTGCCCCTGATCCAGATCAGAATTTTGGGGAGGGTTACCAAGGGAAGGATGTGGTGTTTGAGAACTTGAGGCAGCTTTGTGTGCATAGGGTTGCCAACCAGAGCAACCGATCATGGGTTTGGTGGGATTATGTGACCGATTTTCACATCAGATGTTCGATGAAGCAAAAGCGATACAGCAAAGAGTGTGCTGAAGATGTTGTGAGATCTCTAAGTAAGTGTAAAAGCAGGTGATCAGTGTGCTTATGTTCTTAAAATTCTTGCCAGTTAAAACATTGATTAGTTGGCATTTCAATCCCATCCACTAGATCTTCCAATCGACGAGATTAATAAATGCATGGGAGATCCTGAAGCTGATGTTGAAAATGAAGTCCTAAAATTTGAGCAAGACAGCCAGGTTTCTCCTTTCTCTCCCTTTCTATTCTTCTCTCCTCCATAAAGTCTCCTTATTAGGAAATTGTGCAGGCAAGAAACAGGAATTATCAAAGCCTTATTCATCTATGTTTCTCAGATTTAAGCGGGATAGTGTTCATATGATTTTAATTTCTGCACCTCAAGATTAAGCGTTGATCCTGATTCGTGAAATCTAGGTTGGTCGAGGATCTCGCGGTGACATTACCATCTTGCCAACATTGGTTGTGAATAACATTCAATACAGAGGTTAGTTGTATGATGGGCAGTTAAGGTCCTTTAGAGAGTGATGCTATGGTTCTGTATCAACTTGGTTATTTCTCTTCACTGAAAGTCACCTGCCTTTCATATGTCATGCTAATTATATTGGAGAGACTGATGAATAATGCTATATTGCGACATTTGATCATATCGAAGAGCATATTTAAACAATTTCTTTTGGTGAATTAATGTTACTTAGCCACCTTCGTGAAGGGAGCAGAGGTAGACTTATGTGAGTGTTGATTTCAACACTAATTGTGCTGTCCTTACTGCCTTATGTTAGTCGCCAAGTTTAAACTGGCTCGAATGAAAAACATTCACTTGAATTCTATCCCTTCTAATTGCGTTCTCTTTCTTTTTCTTGTTACTTATCTATCATGGTAGTGAAAGAAGTCCTTTAAGAAGTAGTTCACATTGAAAAGTTGTTATTCGATGAGGTAAGCCTGCCATAGCCAAATTGAATTTGTTGAATGCAATACCAAGTATAGACACTGTGATTGGCCTAGTTGGCCACACGTGCTCCGCGTCTATCTAAGCTGCTGTGGCTACATGTGAAGGGGTGTGTTGAGAAGTCGTTATGCTAGACATTGGATGTGTTAAGTTGCACACTGTTGTGAGTGCAGCGTCCTCCAAATACAAATTGTCCTCCTCGGAATTTGAGCCTCCTTCCTGGGGGTGGCATAAACCTCAGGTTCTTTTTTCTGTGCGTACTTGACGTGTGGGCACATATACAGAACTGAGGATCTATAACCCTTGTCCACATACATTGCAAGCAAGCATAGTGCATTGACGGAAGTGGATGCATAGGGGATTAACGAGGTGGGATGAAAGTTAAAAAGAGGTAAAAGGAAATCTAGATTGTGATAAGCTGTGACACAGGTGGCTCATGTCTTCTCGTAACATTCATACTTCGTCCTTTTCTCGATTTTAATCATGTCAGTAGTTACTCTCTATCATTATCGAAAGAGATTTCATAATCTCGTAACTTAGCCAAGTGGCATCATGCGTCAATGAAGCTGTTCTAAAGGCATCCGACTCAGAACGAATTGGCTATGAGGGAAAGGCCTGCAAGGCTTATGTGTTGATATGTATACCGTTGCTCCAGTTATATCATTCAGTAGATTTTTGGTCCTGATTACTTTTAGCTTCTGGATGCTTAATTTCCTGTTTCACTCCTGAAGGAAAATTGGAGAGGACTGCTGTGCTAAAGGCTGTATGTGCTGGATTTAAGGAGACTACTGATCCTCCGATTTGCTTAAGCGGAGGTTTCATCCTAATTTTTTTGTTTCCATCTGTAATCATGGCTGACACATGAGTGTGTCACGTTAATGAATCTCTAACTAATTCTGATTCTAATGTACAGATCTTGAGACGAATGAGTGCCTCGAAAGAAATGGTGGTTGTTGGCATGACTCAAAATCTAATATAACTGCTTGCAAGGTATTATGCACCTGATGAAGTGTGAGATATGCGCTCTTGGTAAAACTTTGCGCTTTCATCTATACTTATGCCAGGATGCTATTGTTCCTATAGGACACATATAGGGGAAGAGTTTGCGAGTGCCCTTTGGTGAATGGTGTTCAATATAAAGGCGATGGATATACGTCTTGTGAAGGTACATGTTTCCCCTTCCGGGAGAGGATTTATGGTCTATTTCTTATCAACTGTGCAATATGCATGTGTTTTTCTGGGCAGATCTTCCTGCGATGCACAAAAACGGTCGTTCTAGCTTATGCAGAAGATTTTGAGTTCTGTATTGCTATGAATACTTGTTCAATTTCTTAAATTTTTCACTGCAATAAGTTCTTTTATCTACCTTCTTCCTTCTTCAATGCTGGGAGCTTCAAATTGTGTGCTACCCCAAAGAATATGTTGAAAAGCATGAACCATACAATTTGAACTCAAAGCGTACCGATAAGGTTGCTCAAATTGTGACCTATTCGAAATGCTGAAGCAGCGTTATGCAATAACGTAGCAAGGCTATAGAATATTACCTCCCAAGTCCCTCCAATGGCAAGAGCCTCCCGCACTAGGAATTCCCTTTATGTGTCTGTCAGTCAACAAAACAATCAACTTAAATACTGTCATGTAACAGATAAAGAATGAGACAATATATAAGCAAATCTTGAAAGCTAGATCTACTAGCATAGCAATCTAAGAGCTATGACAAGTTTGGTATATTAACCTTCTTACTCATACTTCTAACGACTTCATTAATTTTGTCATCTTAATTTACAGCTTTTGGACCTGGAAGGTGCATAATCGACAGTGGAGGTTGCTGGACGGATACTATAGATGGACAAACATTTTCAGCTTGCTCAGTTCAGTAATATTGTGATCCCAATTCTTTTACTTTCAGAAAGGCTTTATCTTCTTTTTCATATATTTTAAGAAAGTTACTATTTTTCTCGAAAAAACGAAAAGAAAAATTGCTAAAGTACTGTATTGTACGAAGCAGGAGTCTGATCTAACAGGTTGTCGCTGTCCACATGGTTTTCGAGGGGATGGTCACAAGTGTGAAGGTTATATATTTGTATCCTGATATAACTTTCCTACAACCGTCCAATGTTCATATGTAATTCTAACTGTTCCCCACCCCCTCAATGTGAACAGACGTGGATGAATGCAAGGAAGGTGTAGCTTGTCAATGTCAAGGCTGCAGCTGTAAAAACACATGGGGTGGATACGATTGCAAGTGCAAGGGGAACAAACTATACATTATGGAGCAAGACACATGCATTGGTAAAACTAGATATTCACGCTTGGAGACTCTTTAAGCAAGATTACGTTATGATGCCAAATTGTTGCATATAAGATGCATCATCTAATTAACACCCTTCTTCGTTATCGTACAGAAAGGAATGCATCAAAGTTCGGATGGTTCCTTACCTTCATGGTCCTAGCAGCTGTAGCAGGTGCCTGCATAGCTGGCTATATATTCTACAAATACAGGCTCCGGGTATGTCTAACAAATATTTGCCCATTCGGGTTTAGCTTTCCCTCGTGATTGCTGACAATCTTCATCTAAAACCTTTTTTCTAGTCTTATATGGACTCCGAGATCATGGCCATCATGGCTCAGTATATGCCACTTGACAACCAGCACCAGAATCAAGTTGTCCATCATGAAGCTGAGCCCCTACATCAAGGTTCAACCGCGTAAGCAAGGTAGTTAACACTGCTCTCTCTCTCTCTCTCTCTCTCTCTGGGTCGTCCTTTTCAATTTCGTTTCTTCTCATCTTTGTAGATTTCAAGCTTTTACAATGCGAGGGCACAGTAACAGAGCAGAATCTTCAGCTTTTCTGGGTGGTGAAAGCTTTTGAAGAAAGGTGGTAGATACCGCTGGTGTGTATAGAGAAAATTACTTACAGTCATAGCCTCCTCCTTGTTGTAGATAAACATAATGAGTTGTAAATGAGCGTAGTAATTACCAAGGAATTGCTGGTGTAAAGATGAGAGGTGCGGCCAGATGTTCATTGCCTAGGCTGCAAATTTCGTCCTTAGCAAGTTCATAAAAATTAGTGCAGTATAAAGATTAAGTAAAACTAAAAAAATTGTAGTTTTTTGAGGCTTTTAAATTCCTGATGTTCTCATATTGATTGATTATAAAGATACACAGAACTCCTTAATATGGTGGGATGTTTGATCGCCTACGCGTCCCGATTGTCCGCTGCGCATTTCTCCTAATCAGGTCCAACATTTGCAAGCGGCTGAACTAAAAATGCCTGCTGGTTCAAACTCTAAAGGACATTCAGCCTGGCTACTAACTTGCTACTGCCTAATCATGTGAAGTGTGCGTAGGTGGCCAGACATCTATGATACTGCAGAATTGGGCAGTTGTTCATATTTCAGTACACAAGCGCCTTGATGTCTTTGTTCAAGGGGTTCTAAGAACTTTCTTGCATATTGAAATTCTGTTCTATGATACTGAGGAAAGATGAGGATTTTAAAAGAACTGAATTTATGTTCCTAAGGTATATAATGATGGAAGAATAATAGTCCCATACAGACTGATTATTCACGACTGACTCATATTTGACAGATATTCACTGCAATAGTTGCTGGAATATGACCTGCTCACCAAATTTGGTTCTGCTACACTCCTGTTTGCAATGACGCCTGGCAGTAGTTTACCTGAAATGAGACAGATTGTAGATGCATTACCAAAGAAGGAAACCTAAAACAACCATCTTCTCGACGGCTCAAACTTACAAGTGTCTGCGCAAAATAGAGCACCACAGAGCCTCTTCTACCCCCTTTGTGCCTTCCTATATTTGGTGTGGAGTCTGGAAGATACCACTGTCATAAAAAATTAAAATCTTTTTGTGGCTTCTTCATCAGCGACTAACGGTATCCACTGAATTAGTAAAAAGATACTGTCAATTGTCTAAATGTTCCCTTTGCCTACAACATCTAGAAACTCTTGACCACCTGTTCCTGCTGTGTAGTCAAATCCATCACATTTGGGTGCAAGCTTTAGGTTCAGGCTTGCCCTCAGAGTAATTCTGCCCAGGGTTAGATTCTCCTTGTCTTAGCAAGCTATTTTTCTTAACCAGGATGACTTACTCTTTCTGACCAAGGTGTTGGTTTTACTTCGGGTTATTTGGTGTGATAGGAATGCACTTATCTTTAAGGACGAAGCGTTCGTTGCGGAACAGAATCTACGTCGTAGTAATAGCCTGTTTTTTAATGTCAGATGTTATCAATCGGGATTAAGCACATGTAAAATAAGTGCTTAACTTTATAATCTTAACAGTCCATAACAAATGTCATGCACATGTTAAATAAGTGTTTCACTTTAGAGTCTTGACAACCCAAGACAAATGCCATGATCTATTTTCCTTCCTTCTTGTATAGCTTACGTTTTGAGCATAGTTATAGGATTTTCATCTTTTACAGCTTTATTTTAGCCCATAGAATTAGTTCTTCGGTGTATATATAGTATTACATGTAAATGAGATACATATACAACAATTGATACCTTTTTTGTGATGGTATCAGAGCCTAATATTTCCACTTAGCCCTCTTTTCTTCTTTTTTTCTCTCCTCGTCCGGCGTTCATCCTTCCCGGACCACTGTCACTCAGCTGCGTCAAATTCCAGTCTATAGCCCATAGAACCGACCTTCGCTTCATCGGACTCTCAGGTCCCGTATCCTTCTCTGCTGGTGTGCAAGCAATCCGACAACACCTCTTCTCTCTCGGCAATCACTGCCGACACATTCAATTAGACCCACAATCAAGGAGCGGTGTGTTTCCATCTTCATAGACATGGCCAAGGACGTAGAAACGTCCAAGCCTAAGCACCTCGATCCAGCTTCAAAATACTACTTGTCCAGTCAAGCAAACTCAGGTAATTCCCTTACTAAGGATACCCTGAAAGGAGACAATTATGTTTCCTGGGAACAATCGGCTATTCTGACTCTAAAATCACATAATAAGCTTGTTTTTATTGATGGAAGAATTACAAAACTAGACCCTAAGTCTGAAGATTTTCTAGCTTGGGATATTGTTAACTCCACGTTATGTTCTTGGATTTGTAACTCACTAGATCCCCCTATCCGTGCCACTGTGTCACGATTTAATGAGGCCAAATTAATATGGGATTCCTTGAAAACCCGATACTCAATACCCAATAGACTTAGGATCTATAAGTTGTGGTCCGACGCGTCTATGACTACACAGGGAGGGGCCTCTGTCATGACCTATTACACAAAATTGCTTGGGATGTGGGATGAAATGTTGACTTTGTCGCCTTTGGAGTCGTGTAGGTGTCCCAAAGGTACTGAAAAAATGAATTGGAATCAAGACTTACAGACCTACCAATTTCTCATGGGCCTCGATGACAAGTACGCTACTTTGCGTACTCAGATTATAAACATGGACCAGTTTCCTAACATAGACAGAGTCTATGCCATGGTCATGCAAGAAGAGTCTCACCGGGGCATCACTGGTAGTCATGACACTACCTCGGCAGTTGGTTTTCAAGCCCAAAATAGGCCGCCTACTGCACGGTCTTCTGGCCTTATTTCAGCCACTCTAGGGGACCCAAACCGTACACCTACAAGATGGCCCTGGTGCACGTTTTGTCATTGGGTGGGTCACACAATGGATAAATGTTATCGCCGCCTTGGTATTGCTCTGCCTGGTAAGGGATGGGGGCGGGGTCGTGGATCGCCTGCCATGTCACAGAACACAGTCAGCTCCTCATCTGGCCCACTCCAGGCCTCTGCCGCTGTTACACAGAACAACAGCCCTTCTCTCGGCTAGGCACAAGCCGCCGCCACTTCCGCTCTTCTGGTCCTGACACCCGAGCAGATGCAATGCCTCATCACTTTTCTAGAATCCTCTTCATCGGGTACAAACTCTCTTGTTGGTAAATCTCTGCCTACTACACATACTTGGTTGATTGATAGCGGTGCCTCACACCATATGACGGAGAACTTGAATTTCTTTTCAAGTAGTTGGGATATTCCACCTTTTCCAGTACGCTTACCAAACGGTCTTCAAACTAATGCCATCAAAGCAGGCAGTGTCTCCTTGGCAGACGACATCACTCTTCGCCACGTGCTCTATGTGCCAAACTTGGCAGTTAATCTTATTATGTCTCATGTTTAGCTACTTACGCTAATTGCTTTATGGCTTTCTCCCATGATATATGTGTATTGCAGGACCGCACTTCGAAGAGCCCGATTGGACTGGGTAAGATGCATCGGGGGGTGTTCGTGTTTCAGTCACTTTCTACTGCTACAGTGGCCGCCGTCTCTGAGTCTGAGTCATACGAGCTCTGGTATCGGCACATGGGGCATCCCTCCAATCATCCTCTTATTCATCTTCCTACAGTTTCAGTTGTTTCCCCTTCCCTTAAAACTATTTGTGATGTGTGTTGTCGTGCAAAGCACACTCGGACTATTTTCTTGATAGTACTAATCGTGCTATGGATATTTTTGGATTGATACATTGTGACATTTGGGGCCCCTATCGGGTAAGCACTATTTCTGGTGCAAAATATTTTTTGACAATTGTGGATGACCATAGTACGGCTGTCTGGGTTTATTTAATGCATGATAAGGGTCAGACTGGTACCTTGCTTCGAAACTTCTGCAATATGGTCCATACCCAATTTGGCAAACTTGTCAAAATAATTCAGAGCGATAACGGCCATGAATTTGATTCCCAGCCCATGACCCAATTCTACAATGATCACGGTATATGACACCGAACCTCTATGGTTGATACACCCAACCAAAATGGGAGAGTTAAGAGGAAACACCGTCATATTCTAGAGGTCGCCCTAGCCCTACGTTTTCAAGCCAGCCTACCTATTGAGTTTTGGGGGGAATTTGTACTTAACCGTTGCTCAGCTCATAAACAATACTCCTTCAGCCATTCTCAAACACAAAACACCCCATGAACTTCTCTTCCAAAATGTCCCATCATATTCCCATCTTCGGGTCTTTGGGTGTCTTTTCTATGCTCACACAAAATCCACAGACAAATTTGCCCCTAGAAGTAGACGCTGTGTTTTTCTTGGGTATCCCCCGGGCAAGAACGGTTGGCGGGTATATGATCTTGAAACTAATCAAGTCTTCTTCTCCCGGGATGTGACGTTTGAGGAAACCGTCTTCGCATTTACCACAGCTCTCAGCACTTCTCCTACACCCGCAACCACCACTTTCTGCCCAGCATGGGACTGTGCCGAACATCCTATTGCATCCCCTCCGGTGATAGGAGGAGACACACCACCAGCGACAGGGGGAGATCCGCCACCCTCACTGCCTGCCACTCCTTCCCCTGGTTCACCAGGTATCACTACGGGTCCTGACCCCTGAGATCTCCTCTCCAGCTTCTCCATCGAGCTCTCCTACTGCTCCGTCTCCCACTCTTGGTCGTGAAAAATGACAAAAGAAAGGTCCTTCTGTTCTCAAGGACTAGGTATGTCACACTGTTCAAGTTCTTCCCCCCTGCATCTTCAACACCCAACAACAACTCTAGTGGTCCCATGTATCCTCTGGCTAATTTTGTATCTTGTAAGTCATTTTCTGCTGTGCACACTCAATTTTTGGATGCAATTTCTTCTGGCTCTGAGCTACGTTCCTACAAGGCTACATCCCACGATCCAAAGTGGCGTGCAGCCATGCGAGTAGAAATTGATGCTCTTGAAGCAAATGGTACCTGGACTATTGAAGACTTACCTCCTGGCAAGAAGCCCATTGGCTCAAATGGGTGTACAAAATTAAATTCAACTCTGATGGGTCCATTGAGAAATACAAGGCCCGAGTTGTAGTTCGAGGGGATACTCAAGTTGAAGGACTTGACTATACCAAGACTTTTTCCCAGTTGCCAAAATGGTGAGCGTCCGGGTATTCTTAGCAGTCGTCGTTATTAAAAATTGGGAGATCTATCAAATGGACATAAACAATGCCTTTCTGCATGGTGATCTCCATGAGGAAGTATATATACGGCCAGCTCTGAGGCTCTCTCCTTCTAGCCCAAATAAGGTTCTCCATTTGCATAAATCTCTCTATGGTTTACGACAGTCACCCCACAACTGGTTTGCAAAGCTCTCCACCGCCCTACGTTCTTATGGCTTTCTTCACTCTCATGCCGATCACACACTCTTCATCTACCGGAAAGGGGACGTCTTTCTCTCTGTCCTTGTGTATGTGGATGATTTGATACTCGCTGGGAATAACAGCACTGCATGCTCTTCGTTCAAACAGTATCTTAACGGCTGCTTTAAGCTCAAAGACCTCGAGCCTCTCAAGTATTTTTTGGGCATCAAAGTAGCACGTGGACCACGTGGCCTCTTTCTCTCTTAGAGTAAATATGCACTGGATATCCTCTCTGAATTTGGTTTATCTGCGTCCAAGCCCGTTGCATTCCCTATGGAATAGAACCACGGTCTTGCTCTTGCTGACGGTCCTCTCCTCTCCAACCCAAGACCATATCGACGACTCATTGGTCGCGTTGTCTACCTCACCATCACTAGGCCTGACATTTTCTATGCGGTCCATGTCTTGTCCCAGTTCATGCAGTCTCCTCCTTCCCAACATTGGGACGCCGCACTTCGGGTTTTACGATATCTCAAAGCCACCCCAGGCCAAGGCTTATTTTTGTCGGCTGATAGTCCTTTTCAGATCTATGCCTTTTGTGACTTGGACTGGGCCAGCTGCCCATTCACCCGCGTTCTATTACCAGATTTTTTTTTCCTTGGGAAAAGCCCCATTTCATGGCTTACGTAGAAACAGCCGACAGTTTCTCGATCATCTACTGAGGCAGAATACCATTCGATGGCGGTAACCACTTGCGAGCTCACTTCGCTCAAATCCTTTCTTCTCTCTCTTAGCGTTCACCATGATCATCCCATGAGACTCTTCTGTGACAATCAAGTGGCATTACATATTGCTTCGAACCCGGTCTTTCATGAAAAGACCAAGCACATTGAGATTGACTGTCACTATGTTAGAGAGCAGCTACTTGTCGGCAACATTAGTACCGCACATGTTCGCACAGCACAGCAGGTCGCTGACATCTTCACTAAGGCACTTGAGCATCACCAGTTTCATTATCTTTTCGGTAAGTTAGGCATTCAAAATCTCCATGCTCTAACTTGAGGGGGAGTATCAATCGGGATTATGCACATGTTAAATAAGTGCTTAACTTTAGAATCTTGACAGCCCATAACAAATGCCATGCACATGTTAAATAAGTGCTTAAGCTTAGAGTCTTGACAGGTCAAAACAAATGCCATGATCTATTTCCCTTCCTTCTTGTGTAGCTTAAGTTTAGGGCATAGTTATAGGATTTCCATCTTGTACAGCTTCATTTTAGCCCATAGAATTAGTTCTTCGGTATATATATAGTGCTACATGTAAATGAGATACATATACAACAATTGATACCATTTTTGTCAGATGTACTCCCAGGTTCCAAGGTTGGGTTCAGAAAATGGACTCTAGAGTTGGCACTGGCAATGTGCACACCTCAGTGTGTTTTGAGCACTTATACCACCCCCTTATCCCTATGCATTTTCACCTACATGTGCTTGTCCATTTCTGCTGTCCACTATTTTATGTGTTGTCTTGATAACACAGTCGCTGACTTCTAGTTACATAATCATGATTATGGTGGTCTTGGCGTGACCGCATTTTATTCATCCTTGGTGCCGATTGGAGCATACAGATGTTATTGGGCTGACTGATGCGGATGCCGATACAATAACGGGTTTGTTACTTGCCATTACATGGTTATCAAGAATCTCCTACGTACATATTCTTATTTTTGCTTCCTCACTCGAACTTACTTATGCAAATAAAATCTAGTGCAGAGCGAGGTTGCTCAGGCTCTTTTACAAACATCTTTTTGTGTAACATAGCTTCTAGCAGCTGGAAGGTGCACACTTTGCATAAAGCTCAAGGTATAGATTATATATTGCAGTTATCTTCAGCGTTAGTGTCATTTTCTATAGCTTCAAGGCTTAGCAGACAACAAGCATGGTTAGATCATGAACGACAAGAATGGTTCGATGATGGATAGAGTTGCAGCCGTTTTTTGAATTCTAAGCTTGTGAGGTGTTTTGTCCAGTACTTTTTACTTAAATTTGTCTTGAATAATTTTGTATTACTTTCTTACTTTCTGTTCCCAACCTATTCTGGTCGCACCTAAAAGGCCCACTGGAGTCCTATTTTGCACGACACATCCCCACAAGTAATAGTCAATATTTAACGCTTCCAACCGGTCAAACACATGCACGCTCAAGTCACGTGCACTTCTCAGTTTTTCTACATGACTTCGTCACTAAGAAACTCACTTTTACGCGACTCCTCATCACGCCTTGACCGTCGCATGCCGCACATCGTTCGTCGGAGTGCCTTGGCACTTGCCCAAGGAAGTTGGCCTCGGCCTTTCCCTTAGGGTTGGCCTCGGCCTTGGCCTTCTCCATGGGGTCGGCCTCGGCCTCCCCTTAAGGGTTGGCCTCGGCCTTCCCCCAGGGTTGGCCTCGGCCTTCCCCCAGGGTTGGCCTTTGACCTCCATACTTAACACCTTCACTTCTCTTTAAGGGTCATACATCGTCCACGACCCCGTCGCCCGGATTTCATCTTCACGACCCTCGTCGTGAAGAAGATGTCATCGTTGTCCGGACGTCACTCCGCTACCCTATAGTCCGGACGTCACTCCGTGACCTCGTCGTCCGTCACCCAGACGTCATCTCCGTGACCCCCGTCACCTATGTTCGGGTGCCGCACTCTAACACTCCGCAGGGCCCATGCGCGGCCCTGCTAATACAATTGTGCTCCATGGCTCTCTGACACTCTACAGTGCCCTCAGCACCTAACACATTCCACCGTGCCTGCGCCACGCTGCTGATACAGCCGTGACCCCTGACTGTCTGACACACTACAGTGCCCCCGGCACCTTACACACTTTGCCGCCCCCATGCGCCGTGCCGCTAATACAGCCGCACCCTGGCTCTCTATCACACTCCATGCCCCCAGTATATCTTACACACTTTGTCACTCCCGTATGCCGCGCCGCTGATACAGTCGTGCCCCAGGCTCTCTGTCATGATGTCATGCCCTCGGCACCATACGCACTTTGTCACGCTCATGTGCCACAGTCATGTTACATGGCCCTCGGGCATCACACTCATTCACCACAGCATGCACCCCCACCACGAACGTGGAACATGCTTCGACCCACTCTCTAGAGTGTGTAGTATTCCACGGGGATAGATGACTCCTCAGGGACACTATCTCTGCCAGGGAGCTTTTCAACTCCCCTTCTGCCTGGTAGACGGCTCTTCTGGGATGCTACCTCGACCCGTCAGGTAGACGGCTCCTCTGGAATGCTACCTCGACGCTCTCCGAGTGGTCCGGTACAAGGACTCACCCGGGGGATAGGCTTGCTCTCTAAGACACTATCTCCACCAGGAAGCTTTTTAACTCCCCTTCTGCCAGGCAGACGGCTCCTCCGAGAAGCTACCTCGGCAATAGGGTAAACTGCTCCTTCAGGATGCTACCTTGATGCGCTTTGAGTGCTCCGGCACAAAGACTCACACACGGGGATAGACGACTCCTCCGGGACACTATCTTTGCCAGGGAGCTTTTTAACTCCCCTTTTGCTAGGTAGACGGCTCCTCCAGGATGCTACCTCTGCCAGTCGAGTAGACGGCTCCTCTGGGATGTTACCTTGACGCACTCTGAGTGCTCTGGCACAAGGACTCACCCGCGGGGATAGGCTCGCTCTCTAAGACATTATCTTTGTCAGGGAGCTTTTCAACTCCCCTTCTTCCAGGTAGATGGCTCCTCCGAAATGTTACCTTGAGTGCTCCAGCACAAGGACTCACCCGCGGGAAAGACGACTCCTCCGGAACACTATCTCTACCAGGGTGTCTTCGTGACTGGATTACGTGCTCCAGCACTAGGGGCTTGCGTCGACACCCCTATGGACTATGATCCCCGGGTCACTCCGAGACGGGAGCAAATCTTCAGAGGGCATCAGGCCTAGTCTACCTGGCAGTTGGGCGTCGGGTCTTCCCCACCACTGCCAGGTCTGTGGGACTCTACAAGGGCTTGGATTTGTAGCTAGATCAAGGAGATTCTCTTCCACACCGACGCTGTGGGAGCCAGTTTTTTCAGATAGACAGAGCAACACTGTGCGGGGCAGGCCGGGTCAATATGCGATTTGACAGTCCGTGGATCATTGGCAGCTGTGGACCCCTAGGTGATGTGGCACTCCCGAGGAGCACCACATATCGCGTGATGACATCATCAACTCAACCTCTATAAATAGGGGTCTTGAGATTTCATTTAAGGAGGATTCCACATTTTCACTTTCTCACTCTAGAATCCTAGAGAGAAAAATATACAAGACCCCGACTCTAGACTTAAGCATCGGACTGTGATTGTCGTTGTATATTCATCCTGCGCCATCACCCTCGCAGCACTGCCACCCTCAGGCTATATCTGGGAAGCCCTTGGTCTCTGCCCTTGTTCCATCCTTGCTGTGTCTTACATCATCATGCTTGGCATTTGACTTGGACTTCATTCCTTGTGGCACATCCACATTAACTGCGAACCCCCGTCCCAACTTGCGCCGCACCATCCTACACCACCCCTTTTTCCCCTTCCTCTCTTCCCTACCTCCCTCGGCCTTGGCCCCATCCCCCGTCCCCCTCAGCCTCGACCGTCCCCATCCTCTCTCCCTCTCTTCCCTTCCCCCTGCCCTTAGCCCCATCCCCTAGACCGCCCCCTTTCCCCTTTCTCCTCCCTCTTTCCCCTCCTCCCTCCATTCCCCTCGGCCTCGACCATCCCCCCTTCCCTCTCCCTTTCTTCTCTCCCCCACACCCAATCCCATGGCCGAACCTCGACCTCACGCCACCTCCACTACCCCTTCCCTTTTTTTTTTTCCTTTTTCCCCTATCTTTAACCCTTACACTTCGTCCTCAGCCCCCCTCACCCTTCACCGACCGTGAGGTTGACCCTCCCCCTTGCACCCCACAAGCTATTTCACTTGGCCTTCACCCTTCTCCCCATTTCGGCCTCCACCACCACACTGAAGCCAACGCCACCCACTATTACGGCCTACACATTCACCCAATGACCTCACACCAAGGCCAACACTGCAAACATCTTCACACCACAGCTGATCGTCAAGATTGACGACCTACCTAACCCTATTGTTCTATAAAAATGACAACCATCACTAACCGTCATCGCCACCATCCATACAAACATGCACAAAAAAACTCATCATGACGACCAACGCGCGACTCTCGTCCGACCTTTCATGTCACTCCCGCCATTACCCATTTTTCTCACTTTTACAACATTGACCGCCTTGCATTACCCGCGCCCCCTGCCCCCGTCGTGGATTGCCCCCGAATACGTGACGCCCAACCGTGCCTTTGTCGTGACCCTCATGACGACATCCCCCGACATCAATGTCCTTGGTAGGTGGTGCGCAAGGCAGCTCGAACCACCTACCCTTATTCATTGTTCAACGCACGTTGCCAGCGCCCCGCGGGCTGTCTTCGCGACCCCCGTTGCCCGCGTGCCTACTTTGCGACACTCGTTGCCTGGGCGTAGCCTAAGTAAGCCCTGCCGCCGACGCCCGACCACTAACTATGGGCCCCTGCGCTTCGCCGTTATGCCCTCATGTCTACGCCCAAACATTCAAAGGCTTTAGTAGGTGGTGCACGAGGTGGCTCGAGCCACCTACTCTTCACCTTCATCATGTAATGACGATGTCAATGACTTTCTGGCAAAACAACATCAAGAATCTTGCTAAGTGTTTATGCGTGCGGCGCCTGCTCAGGTTTCCCCTTCGCGCACACCACACACATGGGCTTATGTTCCCAACCTATTCTGGTCGCACCCGAAAGGACCACTGGGGTCCCATTTTACATGACACATCCGCACAAGTAGCAATCAATATTCAACGCTTCCAACCAGTCAAACACATGCATGCTCAAGTCACCTGCACTTCTCACTTTTTCTACGTGACTTTGTCACTAAGAAACTCATTTTCACGTGACTCTTCATCGTTACTCGACCGTCGCATGATGCATGTCGCTCGTCAGTGTGCCTTGGAAATTGCCCAAGGAAGTTGGCCTCGGTCTTCCCCTTGGGGTCGGCCTCGGCCTTCACCACGGGGTCAGCCTCGGCCTCCCCCTAAGGGTTGGCCTTGGCCTTCCCCAGGGTTGGCCTTTGGCCTCCATACTTAACACATTCACTTCTCTTCAAGGGACCATACATCATCCCCGACCCTCGTCGTCCGTTGCCTGGACGTCACTCTGCGACCCCATTTATTCGACCATACAATTGCCATAAACTAGACTTTTGATCCAAATCATATCTTTTTCTTGGTTATAGTCTTGTCCACAAAGGATACAAATGCATGGACATCAATTTCGGTCAAGTTTATTTCAGATCAATTCCTTTGAAACATAAAAATTGCAAACAATAACCCACATTTGTCTTCCCCTACCTCTCGCGTGGGTCCCCCACCCATTATCTCCCAATTTCCTCACCTGCCTTCTCCTTTTTTCACTCCACCTAACAGCCGTCCTTTTCTTCTGACCCACTTCAGTCTCCACCAAATCTCCACAAATTTCTCGATTCAACAAATTCAATACCTTCAAATCCTCCACATAAAATCTTATCTCACTCCAATCTCACCTCATCCCCCATAGATTTCTAATCCACCTATCTTAACTACCTCCACGCCTCTTTCATCTCCTCTTCCAACAGATCCTAACCAAACCCAGTCAACCCTTACAATACCAGCCCAAATTTCACCTATTAACACCACCTCTGTTCCTCATCTCACGTGTCACAGTCCTACTCACATGTCTTCATCCAAAATTCTCAATCCTCTCAATCTAAACAAACATCAGCACCTCCTTCCATTGCACACTCTTCTCCGACCCCTCATCTGTGACACATAACTCTTCCTACACAAAAACACTAGCCCACCCATCCTCTCACTCCTCTGCTGCTACTACTACTTCCACACACCCCATGGTCACCCGTTCCCGCCATGGTACACAAAAACCAAAAGCGTACACTGCTTCCAAATACCCCCTTGTTGCCTTTGTATCTGAACTTGAACCCTCCAACTACTCTCAAGCCCCTAAGCACCCTCTTTGGCATCAATCTATGGAAGAGGAGTACACCGCTCTCATGCAAAATCAAACATGGAAGTTGGTTTCCCCACCCCTCTAATGCAAATATAATTGGTTGCAAATGGCTCTTTCGTCTCAAACAAAATGATTATGGCTCTGTCGATCGGTACGAGGCTCGTCTTGTTGCGAAGGGTTACAAGCAACAAGAAGGCATTGATTACTGCGAGACATTCAGTCCTGTCCTCAAACCAATCACCGTGCGTGTGGTACTATCTCTTGCTATTTCGTATGGCTGGCCTCTTCGACAGATCGACGTCAACAATGCACTTTTAAATGGCTTTCTTACACAAGACGTCCACATGGTTCAACCACCAGATTTTCACACCCGCATTATCCGTCGTTTGTTTGCAAACTGCGGAAGGCCCTCTATGGTCTTAAATAGGCTCCCCAGGCATGGTATTTTCATCTATCTCAGCGGTTGCTTGAATTGGGAGTCTGCCAATCTGACTCTTCATTTTTTATTCTTCAGCATGGTTCTACATTTCTCTGTATTTTAATCTATGTTGATGATATTGTCATTACCGGCAATTCGGATGTTGCCATCAACAAACTTGTCTCTGATTTGAACTGTGCATTGTCATTGAAAGACTTGGGTCCTCTGAATTTTTTTCTTGGGAATTGAAGATGTTCCAACTCCATTTGGCCTCATTCTTCTTCAGTGCAAGTACATTATTGACATGCTAATCCATACGAATCTATCGGAGACAAAACTAGTTCATACCCCTATGTCTACGAGCTCTCAACTCTCGCGACACTCTGGTGAACCTCATTCATCTCCGTTTGAATATCGCAGCATTGTTGGGGCACTTCAATATCTATCATTTACACGTCCTGACATCTCTTTTGCTGTGAACAAGGTGGCTCAATATGCATGCACTCGCATCTGATCATTGGTCTGCCGTCAGACGTATCTTGCGTTATCTTAAAGAGACCCTTCATTACGGCCTCTTGTTGCGAAAAGCACCTTTAATGTCTATTTCTACAGTTTCGGATGCCGACTGGGTTGGTTGTCCGGATGACCATCGCTCCACTAGTGGTTTTTGTGTGTTCCTTGGCCCCAATTTAATCTCATGGAGCTCGCAAAAACAACCGACCATTGCTCGATCCAGCACTGAGGCTGAGTATAAGGCTATTGCCACTGTGACTGCTGAACTAGATTGGATCAAGACCCTTTTGTTTGAATTAGGCCATTCACCATCTCAACCACCTGTGCTCTGGTGTGACAATATTGGTTCCGTCTACTTAACTCGCAATCCAGTATTCCATGCCCGGACCAAACACGTTGAAATTGATTATCATTTTGTCCGCGAGCGTGTGGCAAACAAGGCTTTAGATGTTCACTTCATCTCCAGCATTGATCAACCAGCTGACATATTCACTAAACCGCTTTCATCCTCTCAATTTCAGCTCTTGTGGTCCAAGCTCAACGTATTTTCTACGCTGAGCTTGTGGGGGGATATTGGAGCACGTGAGCACAAGATAACAAAGCCTCCACTTTTGAATTCAAACTTAGCCTAGATCCTTAGCCATATCCGCAATATCTGTAAATTCAAATATGTGATGTATCTTTATATAATGGTGTAAACCGTGCAATACAAAATGATAGAAAATAGATTTCAACATTTCATGTCTGCAAGTTGTGATCTTTCTCGTATCATGAAGATTTCTTCCCACGATCAACTTGTTGATATGTTTACCAAATCTCTTGGTCATGAACAATTTCAGTATTTAAAGTCTAAGTTGGGCACTTGTGATTTGCATGCTCCAACTTGAGGGTGAGTGTTGACATGCAAGATTTGTTGCAGACAAGATTTCTTCAATATTTTTATAGCTAAATTATAGGGCGTAACTCTAAGATCTAAATTCTTCCATATTTGTATAGCTCAATTATAGGGCTTAACTCTTGGATCTAAATACCTCAATTACAGGCTTAGTTATAGGCTTAATCTTAGTCGATCTTTGTATATAAATAGGGCTCTTTGTAATCTGAAAATATACAACAAATACCATTTTGACAAATAGCATCACTTCCCTTGAGCGACCTAACTGGCAATCAATAAATTCACTCATTTTCTCTTTGAATTTTGTGCTCAGATGATTTATATTGCACTTGCAATATATATGGCAAAAGGGGGCTTCAAGGCCAAAGTACATAGACTGAACTTCCGCTCCTAAATGCTTTTCTGTTTGCTCGGACCAGCAGTCGCCTCCTTGGTTGAAGAGGTTAACCTCCTTGACCCTCAGCCTTGTTGAGCCTTTTTGCTATTACATTTCTCATCTGTAACCCACTATTGAAATGGGCCATGGCTTGTAGGTAGTCAAAAAGTCTAAAAGATGAACACTGAAATGAGCACACAAGTACCAAGTGAATAACACTTGGCCGTGTGCCCTGTAGGACCCATGACTGGGTAGGATGACTGGATTCATCTTCCCCTGGAACTCCCTACTTTTGAAGATAACCCCATGACAATCTCTTCCACTCTGTCTCCGCATTCTTGAAGATGGACTCTTTGGTGGCCAGCCCACAGTTAAGCTAACGCAGTTTGTCCCCTCGTTCCGCACTTTGTCCCCTATTCCTTCGGCTTCGCTCTGTGTCATGTCCGAGAGGATCCTGCACTCGCAAGGTTGCTCGTTGGACAAAAGGAACGTTGAGCTAATTGGCTTGGCAGATTTTAGCATCTCGATCTGTTCTGAGTCCACGACGAACATATTACTTTCTTTTAGAGCATTCTGCTGGTAAATGTTGTGCAACATATTACACTATATTGGTCTAGAAACAAGTTACATGTCTATGATCGAGACAGGCGCGATTCCGCACAAGATGTTGAATCAATCACGTGATCTCATTGTGTATGAAAGAAGCAATTCAACACTGCTAGAGTTGCTAGTTGTTGTACCGTATTCAAAGTACCTACACATTGTACTTAAACATGCTGAGGTAATAAAACAGAGAAAAAGAACCTTCTATGAAGCGTGACGAAAAGAAAGGTTACTCGGGGAATCAATCCTCACTATGTGTTCATCCTCGGCATCAGACTCGTCGCTCGAGCAATCTTTTACCCTATTATCTTTTGTGCTTGAACTTGGAACTGAGGGATTTGAAGGTTCTCGTTTGAGCTCTCCGTTTCTTCGCACTGTTGAGGACCCTTCTGATCTAACAGAAACCAGAGGTCGGCCATGATCTGTTGGAACTCCTGGGTACGATGGCTTTACTTGAATACTTGAATAACTTCGGCCACACCATCTCGGCTTGCTTATCTGATAAATCAAGAATTCGGAAAGCAAATGATGCAAAAGGTCATAAAATTGTGATAGCCAACGTGCTTATCATAATGGCTTATTTGGAAATTCTCAGCATCGAATATATAGACAAAGCACAGAGAAATATGAAGTGGACTAAAAAGACAGCAACTGTGTTTTTTAACGAACACCATATGCTTGATTAGGTTTCCTTTACCCTGCACACTATTTTGAGGGTGAAAAACAGCGGCAATTAAAACAGTAGAATGCAAACCGAAAGTACCGATGAACCAAATCACAGAAAAGGCGACAGTAACAACCTATAAGAGTTTGACTCACGCGCATTGGGATGTAAACACGCAAATCTAATGTAGCAATTTGATTTGTTCAATTAAAAGTGGGCACCCATAAGATATTCTTGCGAAGATTGATCCTTGAAGGAACATACCATGCTGCCAAACATGCTAAGCTGCATCACCCTGGCAGACAAGTTGTTTGCCGGTTCATCATGCTCTTTGGGATCTTCATGGTGTTCCCCTGGCTTATAGAAAAGTTCAGGCCAACTCATAAGACCAACGTGTTCTCCACTTACGGATCTGAAGGGGTGATCAACGGAATGTGGCGCTATTGAAGAAGCCCTTCTTTGGAGGACTCTAGTGGCTTAAAATGCTACAACATCAAACATGATAACTCTTGCCCTCGTCTCAACTTGATAGCAGGATGCTTGATGAGAAAAGCTGGTTCCCCTCACACCTGTCAATGGTATGAAAAATTACATTCATGTCAGTTTATTTCACATTTCCAGTAGTTGTTTATTCGAGTTCAGTATCTAACACAGAAAAAAAAAAGGTAACAAGGCAATCAAATATCCCGGGCCTGTCTCTCTTAATCAATTTCTAATGAACAACACAGCCATGGGGAAGAAAGTTGCACGCAAGAAAAACTATGTAGCAGGGACATCAACATAAATTGTTACGAGAAGTTCAAGTGGATAGTTCTAGAGGACAATTATTCAGCCAAACAAGAAAGAAAAATCAGCCTTGTTTCTAGTCCAAGTTGACCAGAGATGAGTTCTCTGCTTTATAACAAGAGACATGATTGTTTCAACTCATCCCCGAATATATTGAACATTTTGAACTAGTGCATCTAATGAAGAGCATAAATTGATCGGTCTGTCACATGTTAAAAAGAGACTTTGTTAAGATATTATTTAGTTGCCTATTTAGTGCTGATTAAGGTATACTTGATATTTAGACATGATACAACCAAAATTAAAAAGAAATTGCAGAATAGAATAGATGATAAAGAGGGTGAGCTTACAAAATACAATAAAAACACAAACACGAACAAATTGTTTTTCTTTTATGGTTATTGTTCGTCCTAAAGCCTTTACAGCCTTTGGCCGAGATGCTTGATAATGAGAAAAATGGGCTATTGGCGCTGGTGCCGTGGCAAACTGTTTGTATCTTTCCTAGATAAACTATCGTCATAACTTGTGGAGCATCTGAGTTTTGGCACTGATGTCAATGCAATGTTTTATCCTAAACGAAGAATTATCAGCACCACTAGTATAGCATCTAGACCAATACAAAGCCGGTTTCTAGAAACGGTCGAAGAGTAAAGGAGAACAAGGTTTATGACTATCTCTTTACATCTAGAAGTGAAAGAGAATCCATGATAATGTGACAAACGTAAGAAACAAAAATTAAACTAGTAACGGCACCAAGTTGTCTGACCATCTGATAGGCTGAGAGATCTGCTTCAGCCATATAATGAAGAATGCCAGTAAACTTTTCGTTTTGAGGATTACAGAACCAGTAAAAGTGAAAAATGCAAAAAGAAAATGAAATAGTAATAAAGGTCTTTCTTGGGCTATCAAATGCTCCTGCATAGCATGAATTACACTTCTCTTGACTGAACAATGCAGAA
This sequence comes from Escallonia herrerae, assembly GCA_033070095.1. Classification (NCBI taxonomy): domain Eukaryota; kingdom Viridiplantae; phylum Streptophyta; class Magnoliopsida; order Escalloniales; family Escalloniaceae; genus Escallonia; species Escallonia herrerae. Next base: position 51,301 of record JAVXUP010002459.1, on the reverse strand, counting down.
TATGATGAGCTACATCCTCTTCTAGCAAACAAAGAACCAACTACATGAAAATTTATAACATTGCGTAGTCTCAATTGGATGGATTGAAGCAAAAATTGTGGAAGTTACACTATATGCAATAACAAATGTATCTCGACTTGGTAAAGTTGGATATTGCAACGTCTCTTTTTGACATATTGTTCGGCAATTATCACAAAGAGAGAGAGCATGGTGAAGAATCAGTAAACAAAGATGACACATCACCATGTCACATGAGATTTTAATTATGTATACCTGAAGTTTCTGATCCTAGGAAGCTTAGATCCCCATATCCAGGTAATAACGCCGCCGGTGATGTTACCATTTCTTCTTGGATTCCTTGGGTTCTAATAAACCCTTCTAATAAGAAACCGATAAAATGATGCGGTAGTTCAAAAGTTTCCCCTCTTAGATATGTACTCATTGTTGACCTTTCTGTGACAAGAACTCTCAGGTCTTGCATAGCCATTTTCTCAAAAAATTGAGGAAGCATGAGTTTCACAAGGATGATAACGCTTTCCTGTAGAAATAAGGGACATATAGTGATGCAAGGGACATATAGTGATGCATTACTTCCATATCATACATAGTAGGCCATAATTCAATACGATTTAACATACAGCCTCATAACAGATTTGAGGACCCTTTTTATAGTGCGCTAGGCATTTAGCCCTGCTAAGTTTACATGTTAGAGGCCAAAACAAAAATAATAGGGTAGGCATGCATTGGGAGTACGTGAACTTCTAACAACAAACCAGGAAAAACAACTTAACCTCAGTATCATCAAACCTGCCATAAGAAATCTTCGACTGCAGGATCAGATCTGAGCACAGCAAGTATCTTTTCAGCTTCAACGAAGAAACAAAGGACAACAGAATCCGTGATAATGTCACAAACGTAAGGCTTTCCAGTCAGTACTTCATATAGGCCCAGAGTACTTCCATGGGTAAATGTCGGGTGCAACGAGTGCCGATTTTGTGTACACTTCATTTCCCACTGCCATAAATACGTTTTTATGTCCATGACTAAAGTAAGATACGTCAAACACTTGAATAATTCAATAAATGTCTCTCAGGCTCGTAGTAAGTTGAGTACAAAATTACCTTTACCACTCCATTAGAAATAAGCCAGATGCCATTTGGCTTGGATCCCTCTCTATAAAGAGTCACGCCACGTAGTTTCATTGTCTCTTTGGTAGAGCCAACAAGTGGCTCGCGCACTGCAGAAGGAAGAGCTCCCAACAAAGGGTTGACACTAATCAGATCACGTATTTTTGGAATCTTTACTATAGGTGGATTCCGAAGGAGCTTCTTCAAGTCAGTCTGCATTAATCCGCACACGAGCGTCAGAGTGGAACAAAATTGTGCATGCTAATACATAAGGATGAGTGGCAAATGTTTCTCAATGGCGGCCTCTGATACCTGGACAGCATCATGTAGATGTACCATCTCTTTTTCTTCGAGCAACCCAACCTTCTCAAGATTTTGAACATAATCAATTAAATGATTCAACACCGAATAAGTAACCTGCCTTGTTTTGACAACACGTAAAACCTGAAAATATTTAAACCAGGATATCATCCTGATAGCTCCCTTCTATAGATGATGTGCACTTTCAACAATAAAGCACGGAATGAGAACTTATTCACATATACTGCTAAGCTTTGCAGGAATCCTGTCTACAAGCTCTGAAACGTATTAGCATACAATTTCATCTGGAAACAATGCATGTAGAAACCCTCACAAACCTGAGGAAATGTAACACGAACATCTTCTAGAAACTTCTTTGCTTCCACTCCCTGTACCTCACTTTCATTGATGATGATGGATGCAACTTCACTATCACCTGAAGTGACAATTGAACTAATTATAATGAACAAAGTAAGCTGCCAGTACAAAGATATATTTTGTTATAACAAAAACTGTGTCCCAAGAAAACTAGCATTTATCTAATTACCTATAAAGCACATCTAGAACATATGCTTATATTGTTGCTACTATAACTGCATTCATTCTTTCACAGATGGGTTAAAAGTGTAGGGGAGGGGAGTGGGGATTATTTTGCCAACCAATATCAGTTGGTAGGGGCCAGTTTCCAAGCTGAACTATACAAAACGCTTCTTTTAATCCTTCACCCTTATGGGTGAATGAGAATCCAGAATTTTTCTAAGTTAACTCTTGCCAAACTTTGCAAAAGATTAAAAATATAAACAGCGTAGTTCTCATGTTGATTAACCATAAATAAGAGTGAATAAGAACTTACTTTCAGTCGACGTCTCACCACATATTGGGTAGCATTCGATCTCTTACAAACTAGTTAGATGGACTCACTAGAAATGTTGGGTCTTACTACGTGCCTATAAGCTCAGGTTTGTCCAATTCCTATGACTAGTCACATTGGATATAGATATCAGTTTCCTACTTGAAGGTCTCCTATTTAAGTGACGTGAACATAGCCTAGCACCCAGTTCTTAGTGACATTGGATATTCATATCAGTTTCTTATTTAACATTTGGGTTTTACCAGTTGAAGGTTTGTCCACACCAAAACCTTCTATGCTTTGGACGCTCCCTCCCTAGAACCTCGCAGGGATGGAAGTGTTGGATACGCCGCACAGTCCAGGTGCAGTGTCTGACGGGTATGTAATGCATTCTGACGAGTCTACGTACCAAGGCTTAGAACTATGCATTCATATATTTGGAAAGCAGTTAAGGCAGGCAGAAAAAGCACAGGGATGAAACGGTCTCCAGACAACCACCATTCAGGGGTAGCTCAAACAGTAAAAGAGGGCAACCCCACTAAAGGTAAAGGAAGAAAAACAACTGCAGAATGGTATCGTTTCATAACCACAAGCCCACAGATCATATGATGCTTAAGTAAATGCAATAATTTTCTTTGCCATACATCCCGAAGGGTTAAATGTTTGCCAATGCACAACCAGAATTGTACAAAGTTTGCCAGAATTTATGCATTTCTAGATGGTGAAAGAAGCCAAAGAAAAATAACTAAATCAGAACGGCAGACAGAATGGAGAATAACCCAAGATCAAAGACAATGAAAGAAAGAAAGGTTCTACCTACAATGTCCAGGATCACCATAAGAGATTCTTACCAATAAAGTCATGTAGTTGCCGCTGTGCAGCTCTATGTGCGCGAAGAAATGCAGCACATATGTAACATGCAGATTCCAACCTTTGAACAGTAAAATATGACACAAGCTTCCGGGGAAAAATGCTAGTTTGGAGTAACTTGTAGTAATTCGGAAAGTGAACATTATCTTTTAGACCGTTCCAGTCACACAAAGGCTGGTGTGATACCGAGTCAAGTGCTTCATCCACAGATTGCATCAATATATTTGCCGTAGTTTGCGTGATCCTTCCCTCGTCAAGCATCCCCCAATAAGCTGCTTGAACACCTTAAAATCGAAAGCAACTCTTATAGTAGCAATAAAGCTTACACAGTTGGAATTTACATTACTGGAACACTACCTTATTTTTCTGTTTCCTGATTAGTATATATGGATAATGTGCTTTACAGAACACATCTACAATATTCCATGTCAACCTCAAGACTGGAACAACAGAAATGTGAGGCAAACATATTTTTTATTCTCTCTTATCCCTCTTGTGCATGTACATTTATACAGGCTAGAACTTAACTTTAGAATTTTAGTATCACAGACAATACATATACATTCAGGAAGTTGAAATAATAAGATATGAACCATGGAGGGCCATCATTGACTAGTTTTGGAAAATGAGATCCTCGAGTTTAATATGGGGAACTATTCAAGGAAATATATTTTGGTGATTCTAGCAGATCATAGACTAAGAGAGTGTTTGGGATTGATTCTAGAATGGTCAAACCTGATTAAATCCATACTAAATCGGCTTTGAAGTGTTGGCAACAAAAAGTAAAGTGATTAAATCTGCTCCAATGTGCTCAAAGCTGATTAAATCCATAATCCTTGTTTTCTTGGATTAAGATTTAATCAGTTTTAATCAGGTTTGACCTAGGGAATTACCAAAATATCCTCACATATTAAAGACATTAAATGGTACCTTTCAATTTGAATACACTACATGGTACTTTGCCACGCTAAACCTACTTTAATCTCTTTTTATCCAAACACCTTCAAAAACTTCTAATCTGTTATGCTTAAAATGGATTAAAGCTGATTTTAGAAACTGATTCTGATTTAATTTTAATCCACTTCTAAGAATCAACCCCATACGGCTTCTAATTCAAGCAGATTATGAACCGATCTAGCCACACTGATTCTGGCAGATCATAGACTGATCTAGCCTTTTAGAGCAATTGGTATCTTAACATGGCATCAGAACTCTTGTTGTGCAAGGTCTCCAGTTCGATTCTTTGCACTTGCAAGTTTGGTCCCCCCCCCCCCCCCCCTCCAGAATAGTTCAATTTGCACTCTATATACTAGTGCACTTGGTGTGGTGTATGTTAATTTGTTTCTCTACTGATTGCCTCTCCACATATAACAAGAGACTTTCACGTGAGGGAGAGTGTTGAGCATGGTAACATTGTTGGGGTCATTCTCTAACGAATTAAGCTTTTAGTATGATGTCAGCTTAACATTCCATAGACAAGAAAATTAGATGAATCCACCATATACAAGCACACTCCCACCTAACTATCAAACGAAGTTCAAGCAATATAATGTAGTTACTTGATCTTGTTATCATAATAAACATATTGAAGCCCCTAACTAGATTAAGTTGTGCATCAGCCGAGACCAGTACAGAAAACGTATACCGCCATGGAAGCTTCCTGACTGGAACCTTGGCTGAAGCTACACCTAATAATCTTGTAATACAACATGGAGACCTTAATGCAAGGGTCTTAGTTCTACCATTTCAGACCACAATGGATAACAAACAAAGGCATCATACAAAAGATTGTAGCATAAAAAGAAATGCTTACCATTCAGAAAGCGAATGCGAATATCCTTTAAATTCATTGGGTCCAGGTTATTATCACTCCCAGAAACAGTGTGAGGATGCAAGCGCTCTCCTTCGATATCATTTAGGCATGCGATATACCTTTTAACAGTATTCCAATCAGCAGGTCCTAATTCCTCGTCCTCTCCAAGATCACCAAATGCTTCTAGCGCTTTGCTCAACATTTCATACTTCGTGTACTCCAATATTCGCCTCTGCCACCAAAAGGGAAGAAACTTTTACCAATACGGAAAGGGAAAAGAATGAGAGGTTATGTTAACAAGAATATTTATGTTAAGAATTTTCGAAACAAGAAATGGAAACAAAAAGTAGGAAGCTTCGCTTATTCATGAAGTGGGCTTAGTTCAAATAGTAATAATATCCTCACCACTTTTTGAGCGATTCATGCATAGCACATGTATGATTTCCTAATAGCTTGATGCATAAACAATAACTAAGATGCAAACAAAAAAAGAGTAAATCACACACACACACACACAAAAAAATGCAATAGTTATATTTGAAGCTCGCCAGAGGTGCTGTCCAGAAACTTAATTCTTTTTTCGTGGTTCTGTTTTTATTTTTCGGGAGAAAAAGACGAAGGGGAAAAAATGTGTGGTAACTTGTTACAAGTTTTGGCCCAAATAAACGGGAAAATGGGAACAAAACATTCATTTCCATTTCGTTTCTTTTGTTCAACCACCCTCAAATTTTATTAGATGTAAAGCATAACCAAGTCTGTAGCATTTATACCACCGATATCCACCTGACCACCGTCCGCAGTAATACAGCCAAACACAAAAATTACAGCCACATCATATCTTTTATCATCTCCACTGTTCACCACACCACCAAATCATCATCTGAAGTCTTCGCAGGTCAAATCAATGATATTTCCAGGGCTCTCCACCCACAGATAGGGTGGAAAGAAAAATGGGAGGCAGAATTGTGACGGTGGAGGTTGAGCCAACAACAATTGCATATTGTCAAGACAATGACGGTCTGAGTTGCACAGATGTGATTCGTCAAGACCAGTTTAGCAGATCGGAGTTTCAAAGATCTCTGCCTGAAGAATTTGACGATGTCAACAGCGACGAGGCAATCTGTTAATCCGCTCATTTTTCTCTGTCAGACACACCGCAACATGCGTTCAGCTATTTGTCTCTGATGGTGACCGATGGGTCTCCCATGTTTAAACACTTTCACGGTGGCAGATGTTGATGGTCGTGATGGTCCGGCGGCAACGATGGAGGCAGTGAAAGATGGTGATGGGAAGGCTGGGACTGCTTATAACAAAAGCAGGAAAAGAGAATGGAAAATATTTACGGAGGGAGGAAGAAGAAACTTAAAAATACTAAACAAAACACAATTTAGTTTCTTTAATGAATTCAAGACACAGAGACATTGTAGACAAGTATAAATCATTCGCTTCCTGTAGAAAATTATTGGACCTGTGATGTACAAGGGCTCGAGGGATCAAAAAAATTACCTTAGCTGAGGACAGCTTATCCATATCTAGCATATGCAAAACTAACTGTGTAGTTGATCCATTCACAATAAGTGTTAGGAAAACGATTCCTCCTGTTAAGAACACAAACTGGACAAGCAAAAGAAATTTTGATAAACAAAGAAGTATCTAAGAAACTTATACATTGTAAGACGAAATACAATTGCAATAGAGATTTAAGGTTCCAGGCATAATACAATGGCAAGCAGAGTGGTAATAGTGCTCTTTTTTCTGTCAACTGGCCAGCCAGAAACTTAAGATACTCAGAAAAAAAACATACCAGGGTTCCAGTCTCTGAACTGATATAAGATGAGCCGCTAGAGCGCTGAAAAATCCAAATACCAGATCACAGTCGGGAAACAAAAACCACAAAAAAATTCAACGACCCTTCCAATTTAATAATTATAATCCAAGACGTATTTCCAGGCATGAATATCTGGTTGTTTTTATGGAAGTGTGATAAGGCACGGATAGAAGTAAAGGAAGTAAGGGGAAGAAAGGGAATCGGAAGAGCAAGAAAGAAATGAGACACATAATTTCCGAGGCTTATTCCAATTCCAGTATATCCATATCTTCTTAACAAATAAACTTTATATCCTAGTCTATGAAAAGAACCCCTAAGACAACTTGAACAGAAAGCTAAGAAGCACGGACACGGGTGCGGATATGACACGGGTGCGGATACGCGGATACGACATTTTTATAAATTTTAGGATACGGGTGCGGCGGGGATATGGCATATTTTATAAATATTTTTTTAATTATATATACTTAGTATTTAATTTTTAAACAATTTAAATCTTAATAATCATAATATATGTGTTTGAAATTTGTGAAAAGATATTAATATTCCAACCAAATTAGTGAGTTTTTAAGTTTAATGGGTTTTTTTGTAAATTTTAAAGCTTTCAACCAAATTTGTAAGAATTTGTTAAGTCTAATGGGTCGTTTTATAATATTAAAGTTGAAGAACTGAACATTATAAAGTTTTTATGTGGTATCACTGTTATTTCTTTGAAATATTGGGGTTGGTTTAAGTAATAACTTAACAATTGGGTTTCTTTAATAATATAACAAAACTACGTGGCAAAAAGTCAAAAGTCAGAAAACATAGGCAACATCAACACACCGACTCCTCCTCCTTGACACAGATCGGCTCCTTCTCCTCCTTCTCTGGCAGCAAGCGCACAGCAACGACGAAGGCAAACGCCGTAGTGGATCGCCAGTAAGTTCCCTTCTCCTTCTCCTTCTCCTTCTCCTTCCTCTTCTTCTTCTCCTCCTTCTTCTTCTCCTCCTCCTCCTCCTTCTTCTTCTACTTCTACCTCTTCTCTCCGATGTCTCCTCTCAGATCGCCGGTGGTCGCTGAAGTTTCCGATGGTCGCCGGTGGTGACAGATCTGAGCCGATACGCACCCGAGCCGCACCCGGGATTTAAGAAATTTAAAAAAAAAAAGTTGGACACGCACCTGACACGCACCGGTGCAGCACCCAAGGCGCACCCGCACCCGACGCGTATCCGGTGCCAGTGCTTCACCCTAAGTGCCACACCGGTGCTTCATAGACGGAAAGAAACATAAAACAGCTTAAGTGCTAACATATCCTTGAACAAAATAATAAATAAATAACTAACAACCACGCTTATTGTGTTGCATCAAAAGTGTCATTTACTTTCTCAACCACGTGCCACAAAACTGGATTTGTTTAGTGCGTGTTTTTTAAATAAACCGTCTCCACTGAACAGATTGCATTTTCCATTATTTGAATGGGCTGACCTGAGGAAGTAAATTCTTTAGAACATGCATAATATGGCCTTATAGCTTGTAACAATGCTTCTAGGAATCTGTAGCAACACATCTGGCTTGTGGGATGCAACGGCATTGAAATAAGCCAAAAAACGTGAACTTAGCAAAAATTATCAGTATTGTTACGCAATACTTACGTAAACTATGATAAACAAGGCTCTCTAAGAAATTTCTTTAAAATACATGGGCTATAGGTTATCAGGACTAAGCATGAGAGTGCAGTAAAACTTAAGGAGGAACGAGAAAAAGCAAGCATAGATGGACAGAAGCAACCTCAGAAGCATTGCATTTGGTTTCTTGATGAAGACGTTATTCATGGAGTAAGACTCATAAAAATACAAAAAGTTACCATAGAACAAGAGCAGGTTGGAATATGTGGAGAAGTGATTATGTACCATTGTGCAATCTCAAAATGGTTTACAGACGACAGAGAGGCAGCTAGGTTTATTCATTCAGAATTTTGGGTAACTAGATGTGCTGCACAAATAAGATGACTGAAAACAAGACTCCAATATCATATTGTGGGATGACTCTATATTGCAAAAGCATTCTCGGCTTTTGCCAGAGCAAGGGTAGCAGTAAAATATGGGTGCGGTATTTCTGCATCCTTTTCAGCTATGAGCACGCCCATACCCATAACTTGTTACATATTTCCTGATTTACCCCTCCATTTTGCTCCAACCGAACTCATCATCATTGGAAGAGTGCTGTGCAGAATCCCACATCAATTCCTGAACCCACCCACGATCCGATCTCTTCTCCAACACAACCGCAAGAAGGAATAACCCTTTCTTCACTTCTTTCTTGAGGTCCGTTGCTTGGGTTAGGAATGATTTGGAGCTATGTCTTTTCCTTAGGGTACAAAATTGTTGTGTTTTGAGAGAGAAGAAGGGGAAGGGGGTGGGGAGGGAGAGAGATGAAGTTGAAGATCTATAAGTTTGTTCCAGTCCATATTAGATGAATTTTCAGTCCAAATAAAAGAATGATTACTGATTAGGGACAACTTTTAGTGAAGAATAAAATTTTAAAGGAAGAGTAGAGAGCCAAAAACAGAAGGGTGTATATTGTATAGTCTTGTAAGTCATTCAATGTCTTTTTGTAAAAACTGTGAGGGTAAATTAGTACTTTTAGTTGTCAAACCTATTTCTCCACAAGTGTTTAAACCATGTGGTTTATGGTTCGTAAACACCTTCTCTGCTTTTGCGAGGTGTTTTAAACACTTTGCTTCTTTTTTTGCAGAACACGAACAACCCCCTTTTAAACCGTTTAAAACACATTTGACCACTCCAAAATCAATACCAAACACCCTGTTGGCTGGCACAATATTTGCAGATAGCTATGTAACCAGTAGTTAGTTCTTCCCCCATTATGTTTTCACTTTTCTACATTCCATAGTAAGTTTTATTAGAAGGCCAAACGAGAACAAACAAAGGGCATGGGGGGGCATTAATTTCTTAGATCTTCGTGTTTCTATGTGTTATCGAAATCTTATTTTACTTATACGACACAATTTTCTCACTATCGCAATTTCTTCCAATGTTTTTTCCCGTATTATACTTTTCGAATTTCTTTTTGATGTCGTAATTATTTTTGATACCATATCTACTTTTCCTTTTGGACGAATATCATAAATCCTTTATGAAACCTTTATTGCATTTTATATGGAGTATTTTCTTATTTTGCTTTCCTTTCTTTCCCTCTTTATCCAAAAATTGGTCATAATATACATTGTTCTATTTTAAGTACAATGCAATTTCAGTGCCTTATCCCCGTCATCAACGCCCGCAATCAAAACTGGTATGTATCTAGAATATAGAACTTACCTGAACTGACAATGAAAGTGACAGAGCAACGGCTCCACGCAACCCAGACCAAACAAGAATAGCAGCTTCTTTCCAGTCCAAGCCATAGCCAAAATATCGCAGAAAAGGAAATAATATACCAACCACAACCACCCGTGAGACTTGCACATACACGTACAGGAGCAGGAGGTAGCCCCAAGAATTTTCTGCCATATGACTAACTCAAATCAGAAGGAATATTAAGGATAGCTGTTCATCGTGATGAAACTATAGTAGATACAAACATTTTAATGACGAGCAATTGGACTTAAGTCCAATTGTTGAAAAGACACAGGCTCCAGAAATGAAGTGAGCATTAAATAACTTGAAAGGCTGAAGCCTTTTGAGTGCAACCGTGAAAGCATCCTAGAAAACTCAAATTCCTAAATGCACATCACTGTGAGATGTTTTCTGTAGATAAGTAAAAATTTTGTTCTATAAGCTTAAGTTGTTAGAGAATGGGGCCAGCAATTCATCATGTTTTAAAACATTCCCTCATGTGCAAGCCCTCCACTTAGACGTGGAAAGATTAACAAACGTGCACCACCACCAAGTGCCAAACAAGTGAGGTGCAAATTGCAAACTAATAGAGGGGGAGCAAATGCAAGCGGGAAGTGTCGAACCGACGACCTTGCAAAGAGAGGTCTGATACCATGTTAAGTTACCATCTGCTCTGAACCTTAAGCTGTCAGATAAAGAGCTGAACAATATAATCATGCTTAACAACTATGACCATTTTGTGCTCTGGTTTGACAAGAGAGAGAGCGTCATTTTTGCAGAAAGTGAGGACAAATATAGCCAAAATTCATATGGGAAAAAATATTGTGAACATTACAACATGACCACCTGGAAGGAAAATCTATACAAAATTACTCCAAAATTTTGCACTTGGTAGTTTGCATAGTTGTAAAGAATTTTTTAATTGTCTTACCACACTATACACTAAGCACCTTTAGCAGCACCTGATAGCATACAACAAAGATAATGCACGACTATGTCAAGATTCCCTTATTTACTGAACACAATTTTTCAGTACCATGTAATTCCATCTCGTTGAGTAAATTCTATTCACTAATGTACAGATTTTAAATTTCAAAATAATGAATTCAAATGACCGAAAGGCCAATATAGACGGATCAAAAAATTGTCGCGAGGGTAATAATAAGTTCGAAGGCAGAAAACCTCCGTAGACAGACAATTCCTCTTGACATTCACTACTGTGGAGACTTCTCTATCCTAATTTTCATGGTCAGTGCTTCTTTTCATGGATTTTGCAGATAACTTTTCTGGGAGAACTGATGCAGTTTCTCTTATCTTTTCTTCTCTATTTAACAGTAGAACTCCTGGGCATTTGCATCTCGTTTCAGAGTTTGCTTTTACGCATCAACCCTCTTTCTTGCTTAACTCGGTTCTGGCAAGTTACACCCCCCCCCCCCCCAAAAAAAAAAAAAACACACAAAAAAAAAAACATAATTTCGTTTTAGAGTTAGGTTTTTATGAATTAAGACACATACAACAACTTATACGTAACAAGTTTCAAATTACCAACATGTATTGCATCTTATAATAAAAAGTTCATGTTTGTTATGCATACTAAAATTCTTAAAAAAATATTTCTTTCTACATGTTCCTGCTGTCTTCTTGTCCATCCTAATACCTCCCTCAACGTGTCTTCGTCTATCTCATGTCTCTGACAATTTTTTATGTGTTTTTTTTTTTTTGTCTGAGCGCGCGTAGGTGCGCGCTTTGTTGTGTTGTGTCCTCTCCTGTCTCGTGTAAGTAACTATGACCCAAAGATGATAATATACCATAAACCTAAATCCTTGAACCAAGCTTCCACTAAAGCAGCGAGGTCTTCCTTCAGAATCCGAATCCTAATTCGCCTAGAATCTCAATACTAAAAGTAAGACGTGCAACACTAAGCATAGCTTGTTGTGCGTGTGATCGCCAATGAAAACAGAGAATCAAAGTTAATGACTACCATGGTTTTTGAAAATACTGTCACTTCCAAGAACGCCTTCAGCAATAACCACTCCACTGCAAAAGGCAAAGGGCAAACGTTATTTGCTGATGTAACCATAGTAATTTCTTTCCCAAATATCACTACTCCGCCCCACACAAGACCAATGCATAGTCCCAAACAAGAAACAAGAAAAGCCCAAGCCTTATTAATCTTACAATCCACATATCAATCTATAGAACTCCAACCTTTCATGTAGTATCACCAATTAACACACTATTGTCAGCAAATAAAATAGATACTCTAACAAAGCCTTTCCAAAGCTAAAGCAAATAGACAAGAGCTTAGATAGGCCCCCTTTTAGAGTCCTATCCTCACTAGTTAACACTAGTTATGCTCCATCAGACAGAAATACCTTATCATGTCCACATGCTTAGAAAGCATTCCTTTCTTCCCTAAAACCCACACATATGCTTCCTGAAATTGAATTAGAGACGATATAAAGATCATTTCTTCTTTTTTTCTCCAAATTCTCCACCTATTGCCTGGTCGGAAATAGAGCTTCTATAGTGGATTGTTCGGGCATGAACCCATATTCATTCTCACTTACCTTTAACTAATATTTAAATCCCCCCGTATTTGGAGCAACATTAAATATCTCTTCTAGGTATCAATAAGTTTTCCCTTTCATAAGGCATCTTTTTAGCACTTAGAACATTGTTACACAATCTAGTCAACCAGTCTACACCCACATCATCCAAGCATGTACAAACCGCGGTAGGAATAATGTCCGGACCTACAGCCTTTTCTATGTGCATTAAGAATAGAAAGCTATGCGTAGGCCTTCAAAACACAAAACCTGTTCCGAATTCCGACTTCACATTGTTGTGTTCTCTATTTTTACTTGCTTCCTCCAGGACCTTCCCAAAATTGGGAAGTATTATTGAAGTAAGAAATAAGAAAAAAAAATTATATGCTAATTGAGTCACTAGAAGGAGGAATTAGGGACACAAGGAGAAGAGGCAGTAGCCAATAAAATGATTTTTGTATACAAAATGTTTTAACATGCAAGCAACTAAAGTAAATATTACCTTAGGATGAAAATTAGTGTGTTGGCAATATAGGCAACCATTTCCCTGGAAATGGAGATAGAGAATCTTTAGTATCCCGCCAATACTGCTGATAAAAGCTACATTCACACTAGTTATAAAATTACAGTAAAACTGGAGTAAACAATTTATAAGTCTCTTAGATTATCTTTGACCTTTGCAGACCAATTATCTGGCTTCTCTGAGAAGGATCACCATTACATAAACTTATTTATCGTGTTTCGGTCTTAACTTATTCTATGGCAAACCTCAGCTTTAAGCATACAAGAATTGAGTTGTAAAACAGATTTAGTTTAATAAGAATAGGGCCACCCAGGTGAAGGGGATCATACTTCAGAAACATTGGAGAGAACTACTCTTAAAAAATTAAAATATAGCGAAAACTCCTAATGCACTACTTATGCTCTCTCTGTTTGTGTACCATCGCATTTCCTGCCTCATTTTCATTCTATAAAAGCTTTAAACAGATTTTACGCTTCAATCATGTGATGGAAAAGAATTTAGAAAATGTCATGGTAGAGAACTTTAGAATAGTCCTTAGTTTCATTTCTTGTCTACATTGGTTTTTACTACTTTTTCATAGGAAGTGAAAGGTTGCGGGTTTTTGTTCGTTATTGCAAGAAGTTGAAAGAAAAGTTTTACCCAGAAGCTTACTCTGCCACTCAAGAAGGCCATAAGTGCTATGATCCACGGTCTAAGCAATCTTAGCATGCATGTAATTTGGAGCCTATTCAACTATCTCTCCAGGGTAAGATCGATACAAAGGAAGAGATGGTACATCCTTGCTCTAATTCCAGCTTTTCATTGCCAATGGCAGTCTTTAAGTGACGGAAAGTGGACAACTCAGGTAGCGTTTGAAATCTATTAAGTTTCCAGTTTTTTCTCCAGTGTTGTAAACTGGAGAAAAAAAACGCATTTGGCACACAGTTTTTGTTTTGTTTTTTCTTCAGTTTTAAAAACCAATTTTTAAAACAGGGTTGTTTTTAAAAACTCATATTTTGGAATTTTGGGTTTTCAGTTTTGGTTTTTGTTTTGAGAAACCCCCCCCCCCCCCCCACCGCCGCGGGCCACCCGCCGCCCACTAACCGGCCACCTCCGCCAGCCACTGCCAGCGCCACCCTCACCAAAGAAAAAACTCAAAATAAAAACTATGTAATCAAACACCCAAAACATAAAACTAAAAAAAAAAAATTGGGCAATCAAACACCCATTTGTTTTTATAAAAAAATAAACTGGTTTTGATTTTTATTTTTTTGGAAACAGAAAACCAAAAACTAGAAGTGATTTCAAATAGACCCTCAATTTTGAAGAAGCAGGTGAGTTTTGTTGTTGACAAACTAGTCATCAGTGATCCTTAGCTCACAAGTTCGTTAGAATTTCTATCACGTACATGACTTGGTATTTGTTACATCATCGCCTAAAAAGCACTGACACCTCATACAGGTCGAGATATGGTGTCCAATACCTACCGACACCTCACCGACATCTCCGGACACGTGTCCGACACCTCTCAACGGTGTCCAAATTTATTGATTTATTTTTTAATTACTAGACACCATGTCGGACACCTCTTGAAGAAATGTCCACACGTATAGGAATAAAACATGATATTTCGGGAATTTTTTTAAAAATGAACTTTGAATCCCAACTAATCAGATCGACTCGAGAAAAGGTAACTTTTCTCTCTCATTCTCTCTTTTTTCCTTCGTTTTCGAAAGGACCCATGTTAACCAGTTCATAGGAAGATACGTTAGCATATCCGACCTCATTTACAGACTCATCTAGCTATATATGACATCTCCTCAATCCTTTTGTCCCATTCTTCTCTCTTATTATTCTTGAGACATTCATGCTACTTTCTTTCTTTCTCATCCGTTTTGAATGAAATTCAGCTACTCAAATTGATGTTTATTCTTATTATGTACATATTGAATACATATATGTGTGTGTGTATAAAAATTCAGCAATATCCTGCAGTGTCCAAAATCTAACTTTTTTAAAATTGTGGTGTCCGATGTCCCGGTCGGTATCAGTGTCTAGGACTGTATATGACCCGAGTTCGAGCCGAACATGGGTGTATTCGAACTCGGTTCGTTTAAATTTTAGCATGTTCGAGCTCGGCTCGAGTTCGTTAAGAGCCAAAACATTGATGTTCGAACTCGGCTCGAGTTCATGACGGTGAAACTCGGGCTCGACTTGCTCAACTCGTTTGGCAATACGAGCCGAACTCGAGTTCGGAAACTCGCTCATTCATGTTCAATTTCCAAGTCAAACCCTAAAATTTGCTCAAAATTTATCAAATTCCTTCAAGCAGTCAAGCTATATAATGAATAAAAAATCTATATACATAAATTAGGGATGTAGAATCAAAAACACTGAAAGAAAAATTTTTGATCGATTGGCGATAAAGATAGAGACAATGAATCAGCTCCTTGTACAAGTATTTTTAGGGTTGAGTCATTGGCTTTGCAGCTTTGATCCCAGTGCTTAGCAACCCCTCTATAGCTATCAACAGCTTTCTCCAGCTTTGACAGGCGGAATCCGGTGACGAGGAGATGACAGCATCGAAGCGATGACCTTCGATGGGCAGAATCCGGTGACGGGACACGACGGCGTCGAAGATAGGCGACGACAGCATCGAGCTGATCGAAGCCGTGATGTCCTTGTGAAGAGAGGGGGGGCCTATGTGCGATATGTGAGGACTGAGGCGTGGGGATTATGTGCGATCAGTGAGTCGTGTGTGTGTGTGTGTGAGAGAGAGACTGTGGGAGTGAGTGAGACGAGGCAGGGGACGGGAGAGTGAGTGCGGCTGTATGATCTCAGATCTGTGACTTTTTATGTTTAGGTTTTAGTTAAATAGTTAGGGTTTCCAGGTGTTGGGCTTCATAGCTTGGGCTCTTTGGGGGTTGGGCTTTATGTTTTTAAGTGGGCTTGGGGTTTTGGGCTTATTGACATCAAGGCCTGGCATCCAGGTTTGAATTATGATTTATATAGTTTATATAAATATTAATTTTTTAAACATATTTTAATTAATTTATTATTTAGACGAGCTATTCGCGAACACGTTTGTGAACATTTTGGAGTGTTCATGTTCGACTCGTTTAATAAATAAGCCCTAAAAACTTGTTCATGTTCGGTTCGTATATTATATGAACGAGTTTTGCAGAGAACGAACCACGAGCTGTTCGTGAACGGCTCAATTCATTTACAGCCCTATCGGTGTCGGACGTGGTGTCCGTGTCCGTGCTACCTAGATTGTTGTTTATGAATCCTCTTCTCCATCCTATCTTTCTAACCTACTTATCTCTTATGCAAAGTTGTCGGCATTTGAACAAAGTTGAAGCAGAATCTAGTTGCAAAGAAGCTCTAATAAGGAAGATTCATGGAAAACAATAGCTTAGCGAGTTGGCACCTCTTATGATTCGACAGGAATAACTGGGTTTAAATAAAGTGTTCTACAAATAAAAAAAATAAGGAATTGATACTTGAGCTCCACTTAGTCATCTGAGCTTGACTTTCGTTGCTAAAGATCTCTTTAGCTGTCACTATATCATCATTTTAGCAACACATGGAGAGCTCAGATGCTAAAAGTGAAGCTCAAATATCATTTCCCAAAACATGAGGCAGACAGAATAGTTTATATAAGGCAAGCCTAGCAACTACAAATTGACTGCTATTTACGGCATTGATTATCAGGCGTTTGACAGAGTTTTTGTTTTCAGTTTTTGGTCTAGCTTTGGAAACTGAAAAAATTTGATGTTTGGTAAGTTTATTTTTTTTTCCTTCAGTTTTTTAAACTAGTTGTCAATTTCTTGTTTTTTAAAGCTCCAATTTGGAATTTTGGGTTTTCAATGTGGTTTTTGTTTTGAGATCCACTCTTCATACGTTATCATTAGCGATATATGACCTACATTTTAACCAAACCCACTGCTTAGGTGGTCATTTCCACCACTACCACCATTCACCTCCAACCCCACGCCCCACCCCCCTTCCAACACACACAAACACGCCACCACCAGATATGTTATCACCAGCGTCGCAACCATGGCCACCATCAGATAGTCCAGAATCACCATCATATTCACAACTGTTATCATCCATCACCACGACCACGGACCCACTTCCACATCTACGTACAACTAACCTGATCTAAACCTTCTTGCTTCTATAAAAATGTTAATGGGCAAGCTGGTAAGAATAAAATTTTTAGCATTAACAAGATCGATGTCAGTAGGGTATAAGTGCAAGACGAGGCAATTCACTGTTTCTCTGAACTTCTTGGAACTCCTAATGTCCCTCCTCCTAATTATCAAGTCAAACTTACTGCTATATTGCATAGCAGGCTCATTGAGCTTAAGCAACAAGCTATTCCTCTCCCTGTTACTGATATTGAAATTGAGAAGGTTATGTTTTCCATCAAGGCCTCCAAAGCTCCTAGACATGATGGTTTTTCTGCTAGCTTCTTTCATGCAAATTTGGAACTAATTAAGGTGAAATATTTGTTGTTATCAAACCCTTTTTCACCAGTGGTAGAATGTTCAAGGTATGGAATAATACCATTCTTACCCTGATACCCAAGCTGGATTGTCCCAACAGTATGAAGGAATATCCACCCATTGCTTGTTGTAAGGTAATTTACATATACATATCAAAAAATTATTGTGGGAAGAATCAAAGCTTGCCTTGAGACTCTGGTAGCGAAAAGGCAATCTGCCTTTATCTCTAATAGGAATATACTAATAACATTCTCCTAATGGAAGAGTTGGTTAGGATTTATTATAAGGATGATGTTGCGGCAATGTGTGCTCTTAAAATAGACCTTATGAGGGCCTATAATTCTGTGAGCTGGAGATTCATGCGTGCAGTTTTGGAAGCTTTGGGGTTCCCCTGCTCGAGTGATCCAATCAGTTGATCGGTGAACTCCTTCATTCTCAATCAATGAATCGGAGTTGCCAGTGCTACTTTCATGGTTCTCGAGGACCGAGACAAGTAGACTTTTCCCCTTGTATATCTTGGCTATGGAAAAAATTTCCCGTTTATTGGATTATAAAACTAGTGATCCTGGTTCTCTTTTTCAGCCGAAGTGTAAGGATATGAACCTCAACCATTTATGCTTTAGCCGATGATCTTTTTGTCATGGCCGGAGCTAATCCTGCTTCTCTTTGCCTAATCAAAGAAGCCTTGCAAGAATTTGGGGAACTCTTATCTTGCTAACAGCTGTGTATTTTGTTGGGGTAAATGGTACCCTAAAGGAGCTGCATGAAATCCTGGGTATAAGTGATAGTACTCTGCTAGTAAGATACCTGGGAGTAATTCTGACGACAAGATCAAGTACGAGGATTGTAACAGGACCATGGATAGACATCTTGCCAAGGTCAAAAGCTGGATTGCCAAATGCTTAAGCTATGCATTTAGATTGCAACTCACTATTGCTGTGTGATTAGGATTATGAGCTTTGATGAATAAAAGAAGAATAGCTAGAAATTATCATAGGTGAAGGAAATCTACCTATTTTCAGACAAAGAAGATAAAAAAACAAAACTTTAGTGGTTAGGAAAGCTCCGAATAATCTACTGGAAATTGGAAACGTCGAAGTAAGCTGCAGCTTATAAATAGGAAGATGCGGAGATAATGGGCGAAGGATATTCATCAGATTAGGGTGGATGTTGTACTGCTCTGCTCCCCCCAAAAGAAGAGAGAGATTAAAAGAAAAATAACAGTAGAGCACTTTTTTTGGTTGTTGACCAACGGAAAGCATGGAAAATCTAAAGTTAGGAGAGTAGGGATTGGTAGAGGTAAGCTGCAGCTTATAAATAGGAAGATGCGGAGATAATGGGCGAAGGATATTCATCAGATTAGGGTGGATGTTGTACTGCTCTGCTCCCCCCAAAAGAAGAGAGAGACTAAAAGAAAAATAACAGTAGAGCACTTTTTTTGGTTGTTGACCAACGGAAAGCATGGAAAATCTAAAGTTAGGAGAGTAGGGATTGGTAGAGGTTCAGCGTAAGCTTGATTCAAAGCATGCAGGCGTACTGGAGTAGTATATTTATCTTAGCTACAAGAGTGATTAGAGAAGTAGACCAGATTCTTAGTGCCTATCTTCAGAGTTGCTCAGACGTGAGGTATACTAATGCTCAAGTATCTTGGACTGATGTTTGTACTCGTAAACAAGAGGGAGGACTTGGTGCATAAGATCTCAGTACTTGATTTAAAGACCTAATGTTAAGACATCTATGGACATGGCTCACAAAGAAGACATTAATGGTATCACACCTATTTGTTAAAGAGAAGAATATCTAGGAAGCGACGGTCCCAACAAATACTTCCTGGACAATATGGAAATTGCTGCAATGAGAAGCTTCGTCAAAGGTATATGAGGTGGCAAACTGGTACCAGATCCAAGGTTTGGCTATGGAGTGACCCGTGGCATCCCCTTAGACCTCTTAAGAATGTATTTTGGAGAAAGGGTGATTTATGACACAGCTTGTAACCCCCATGCCTTGCTTCTCGCATTCAGGTGACTTCTTGGTTACCTTTTCACCCTATCTCTTCTTAGTAGATAACAATCAATGAACATATCCCTGATAGCTATGGAGAAAGGGTGATATATGACGCAGCTTGTAACCCCCACGCATTGCCTCTAGCATTCAGGGGACTTTTTGGTTACCTTTTCACCCTGTCTCTTCTTAGTTGATAACAATCAATGAACATCTCCATGAAGTAGCTACAGACCCAAGCCGTGAAGATTTCCTTACTTGGCTACCTGCTGTGAATGGTGTTTCAATGTGCACTCAGCCTATGAGGAGCTCAGGAATCATTACCTAAACTGAACTGGGCCAAACTGGTATGGATCCATAAAGATAAATGCTCGTTATTCTCTGGCTAGTTTGCAGGGTAGATTAAAAACCAAAGATAAATTGTTTTGCACAAGGATTGTCCAGAATGATAATTGTGAAACTTGTGGTCTCCCTAGGGAAAACCATGACCATTTATTCTTTCAATGTTAGCTCAACGCATTTGGTTAATAGTTAGACATAAAACGCTGGAGTAACGACCTGTCATGGACTAGTGTACTGAGTTGAATTTTGGTATGGTGCATTACAAGGGTAAGCACTTCAAGGCACGCCTTCGAATGCTGGTTTTATCTACCGTCTACTCCGTATGGATGGAGAGAAATGCTAGGTGCTTTAGGCAGCAAACGAGACCTCCAGAGGTGGTTCTTAAGGATGTTCGTTGGATGGTGCAAGGAAAAGTGGCAAATTGTTTATCTATTATCTCTGGCCCTGAACATGATGAACATTGTAGATAATAGTGTATTTTTACAGTCTCTTTCGTCAAGTCTGTTAAGGTTGGCCATGACCTGTTGGGTTATCTGATCAACGGAATTGATGATGGTTTCTGCTGGGGTGAGCAACAAGGTGGAAGATTTAAGGGGAAGGAGGAAGATGCGTGTCATTAACAGCGGAGGCCAGGTCGTCATCGAGGATCGATGAAGAAGGGCAGTGGATCAGTTCATGGTGTTGGCGGGCGGGAATGGATGGTGGTGGTGTTGTGAGTTAGGTGGTGGTGTTGTGAGTTTGGTGGTGGTGATAGTGGTGGTTATCAGGAGGTGTTCAGTTGAACTAGAAAAAGAAATATGAGAAGGGAATAAGAAAAGGAAATAATAAAAGAGAAAACTAAAAATAAAAAATTCCCGACCAAACGCCTACCTGTGAAAATGAAATCCAAAAGAGGGTTTAGTTTTCAATTTTCTGAAAACTAAAACCAAAAACTGCAACGGTTTCAAACAGACCCTAAGAATATCCACGCGCTTGGGCTAGAAATATAGGGTGGCGTCCATTAAAGTCTTAATAGCAATGTGCAGGAGGAACTTTAGATGGATATTTTTCCAAGCCTCTAACCACATTCGGAATTTCCACAAAAGCAAAGGTTAGTTATATGAAGAAAGGTGTTTATAGACTGAAGCATTAGTTGGATAGTTTTCTTTTTAGGACCATCTTAAAGCGTGATTAATACAGGATGCAGACTGCAATATATACATTAACTGAAGCAATGCAACGATCATGATTCCAGTTGTGCAAGTGTGTGGTGTTTGACATAGAGGTGTAAGGCGTGGTGAAGAACTATGTCAGATCCAAAGTTGCAAAATATGATTGAGAGTTTTATTTCAATAGGGGAATACATACTTCATCTCCTTAATGAAAAAGGATGATTTAGGCATCAGTTCAAAACCTCATTCATTCAAGCAGAAGTATGAGCATAAGGATCTTTATTTGATTTCTCAGTTTGCACTTGATACACTTGCTTCTATGTTTGCACTTGACTAGGGTTCACATGTTAGTGTATGTGCTTGTGTGATACTTGATATGGATTGTCAAATTTATCCTCGGCCAGATTAAGCTTTTTGAGTAATTGATGATTGAACAAGGACTCATGTTCCTTGTCTCTAGGCCATCCAATAATAAGTTCACTCTCATGCAGATATTCTAGCTTATCATACAGCTTTGGCTGTATATTTTGATTATAGGTCTAATGAGAGTAATTTTAAGTGTAGGAGGATCCAGTCTGTGACTGCTTGATGAGACTACTGATTTCTTTTCAAGCATGTAATATAAGCTTTTTTGAACTCCAGTGCTGTTGAGACAAAGCAAATATTTTGGCAGTGGCCTGCTGTCAGGCAAGTAAGGTGGCTATCAATTTCTTTCTTGAGCTTTCTTGCCAGTTATGCAGGGTTGTTTCGCAGCAGTTAAGATGACTCGACTCTAAAGGAAATGCTTGAGTTTAGCTGGAAAGTAAACTAAACTTTTTTGCTCATGCTGCTCATATATATGCTGGGATTATTTTTTCTTGTTTCGTTCTGGAAAAGAAAATGAATCAGATATTATGGACACTTGTAAAAAGGCCCTTTACAATGATTATCAAGTGACTACACAACTATAAGTAGAAGGCGCAAAAAGTACCAAAAATGGTGCAAGCTTTGTTGACCATCACCCTTAAAAGCAGTCCTGGCAACTGCCGCATAGAACCTGTGCACAAATTATCATATGAAGAAGGCTCTTCCAGCAAGCCACACAAAAAATGTGTAATCAATTGTACTTACATCCCTAAAGTCATCACTGTCAAGACGCCAGAAACATCTGCCCCTTCTTGAGCCTATCACAACACAAAACGAGTTAGTTGTTCATATATCAAATCTCAATTAGAACACTGGAAAGCTAAAGTCGACCAATCTTTTCTTTAAATTAGGCTATATTACTGCATGGTACAACAAGAAGTACAAGAAATATGTTACATGAGCGTGGAAAGGGGGAGTCAAGATCTCTGCCTCCACTCGACTGGTTTTTATGGCAGCCAGTGTCCCAAGTTATTCTAGTCAAAAGAGACCATTACTATTGGATAGTCAACCTCGTAGACAACTAGACAAATTGATCGTAAGCACAACAAAGGAAGTCCAAACAAGAATAAAGTTGGATGTTTTTGGTTTTTCCTTTTTTCTCATTAGAGAGTTAGTTTATTGCTTAAATTAGATCGTGAAGGATACTTACGTTTCACCTTCTAGTCTAGTAAGGACCAGCATTCATTCGTGTTTGAGTTAAGCTCGTTTAGCAGGGTCAAAGGTATAAGAAACCGCAGCCCGCTTAAAGAAAGAAAAACGAGTTCCTTTCCTCTCTAACTTTGCACTTATAACAGGCAAAATATCATACTTAACGAGAAAAGAAAGAACAGATTAAAGCTTCAAGTGAGTATAGTGTATATCGAAAACGCTGTTCTCCTGTGATAAAGGCTTCTTTTACACAACAGTGCACATAAACATATGATCTTCTGTCAATTTTAATTCCAGATAGAAGCTTTTGGGGATGTTTAGTTCTAAAACTTCATCCACGCCGGAACTGCTAAAGACAATCCAATAAAATGAACATTTAACTAATTTAAAAGAACCAAAGGGTAGGCAAACTGGAATCAAGAACCATTTATCTAAGATAAGATAATTTGTACCATTGAAAGCGACCAAACAGACTCCTGTAATACCTTTTAGTTTATCATATGTTTGGCACAGAGTTCTAGGACAGTTCAATTGTCACTACGATTTTTAGGTTGCTGATTGTCTTTGAAATTGTGTAAACTTCTGGCTGATTAATAACTAGTAACAGTTAAATTTTCGATATGTTACCCAACTGTACATTATGATGGATTGGTCCAGTAATGTAGTCAGCAAAGCTTGCTATCACCTCTGTAAGCAAGTTTTTTTGACGTTATTGTAGCATAAAACAAGAAAATAGTAAGAATGATTAGAAATTTTTACATATTACTCAGGAAAAGACAAAAATTATACTACATGTCATTGGAAAGACAGAATCAGTTTTGAGTTACTATTCACAAGTGGTTCTCTGTATTTGTCTCCAACATCTCTTTCTTGTGATCATTCACATGATTTGGGGCTTTCTTACTGATTAATACGTATTTAAGGGCATACCCTGTGGACAGCAGATAGCATGGCAAGATAACCTTTAAAAGAATGCTGAACTCAACTTGTGTGTTGCCCTCCCCTTAATACTTATGGTTCCTTGCACACGCATAACCATGGTAACTGATTTACATCTTCCTTCTAATTTTTGGGTCACTTGAGCTACTCGTGGAAATGACAAGCATTCACTATGAAATATTAAAATATCAAAAAATTATATATCTCCTGCAAAGACTGGTGTAGAGGGTAAACAGCTTAGTTGCAGGAAACTCCCTATGCTATGACACTTCTCTCTGGAAACCGCACGTTTGCTTTCAAACCAGCCTATGAACCGCGCTTTTGCTTTCCCAAGTTAGGACCTTCACAGGATCCTAACATGGGCCCTCCCCCTCTCTCACACTTATATCTGGCCCCAGTGTATCTCCTGGAAATGTCTCGGGAGGTAAACACCAAAACTACCTTTTTTTAACCTTAGTTACTTCCCAAGCTACAGGAAGCCACTTGAACCGACGAGTCCAAAAGTAACAATTAACCACTATGTGCGGTGCATTCAAATCTGCCTATGTCGTGCTTGTTGCCATATTGCTCATACGTAGTCAGTCCCAAATCCAGATAAAGGAGGACGACGATAGCGCTAGGTTAAATGCCAGCTTAAAACATAGCCACAATCCAGGAAAATAAATCCAAAGATAAATATGCGCAAACAATAGGGCATTCCCCTTGAGCAGTGTGCTGCACCTGCCTCTGGGTGTTTCAAATGGGAAAGGGGCAGCGGAAACATAAAATCCAGCTCAATCTATCTCCACCGGCATTCCCGTCCTATTAATCTTCCTATCTCACTTCCCAAGTACATATAACTAGTGGAACTAACTGCCGTAATCCTCTCGAGAGGTGCCGGATGCGATGACAAGAAAGCAAGGGTTTCTGCACTGCATTGGACGAATGCAGGTAAAGAAGTTAGCCCAGAATTTAAGTTAGCCAGTTGGAACTTTGATTTTTAAGAAGAAAGCTGAAAGAACTACTTGATCGATGAACAGAAGGAGAGCAAACATAGCAGTCTTCAGGAGACCAAGTGGCTAGGAGAAAAGTCTAGAAGAGAGGGAAACTGGTTAGAATACGTTGCGGTACATGGGCAAGCTTAGGAATAAGAACCATGAAGGAATTATGGCAGATAAAATCCAAAAAAATGAGAGTGAGGGTGTTAGAATTTTGTAAGGTAGTAATAGGAGAGAAGACTAGGTAAGATTAGCAAACTCGATCAAACGAGAATTTTGGGGATAAAGATAAATACCCCACCATGAAAGGGAATGAACCAATAAAAGACGTCCTTGATTTTGCAGCAACCTGTGATTTGCTGATAGCAGACACCTTTTTTAAGAAAAGAGACTTCCAATTTAATACCTTTAGACTTTAGTAGTGGATTCATTGTAGCCACATAGCTTTTCCCCGTACTAGGCGGGAGGACCAATCGTTTTATAACGGTAATAAGCTTTTGATGAGGAGTGTCTTGCTACAAAACATATGTTGATGGTGCTGGACGTTTATATTAAGAGTTTGAATAGATAGGTTGAAGGTGAGAGACATCTGCGAACTAGAAAGTGGAATCTGAATAGGCAATGATTAAGCACTTTTAACGATAACTCGATTAAAGAAGGACCATGGAGTTTGGACGATGTACCTAATATAATGTGGAGTGAGATGTCTACTTGGTTTATGAGAGTTACTAGAGCTGTCCTCCGAGAATCTAGAGGAAAGATCCTATAAGCAAAGAAACTTGGTTGTGGAATGAGGAGGTCCAAAAAGCAAGTTACAGAGGGAATGCTATAAAGGATTGCACGACTGGATAATAAGGAGAATGTTGAGAAGTGTATGTTGGCTAGAAAGGAAGCAAAGAAGGCTGCAAGATAACATAAGAGGCAAGGCTTATGAAAGCTTATACCAAAAGTCAGGTATTAAAGAGGGTGACAGAGATCTACGAGCTAGCTAAGGTAATAAAGAGGAGAACGAGAGATTTGAGTCACAAGAGGTTAGAGAGATGAAAAGGTAACTTCCATAAGCTAATTAATGGAGAAACTAAAGATAATTTAGTGGGCAGGCAATGGGAGCAAGGGAACTGCAAAAGGAAATCCTTATCTAAATAAGTCTAAGTATATTGATATGCCTTCACCTGTCATAAGCATAGGACACAAGACAATTTTGGCCTTGCTGTAGGCAGGTATAAGTAGAGATGTCAAATGGGCCGGGCTTGGGCGGCCCAGCCCAAGCCCATCGGGCCTCCAACAAATCGGGCCGGGGCCAGGCCAAGGGGGCTGCCAACCAGGCCGGGCCGGGTTCTGAGGATATCTGGGCCCGGTCCAAGCCCAGGCCCTAGGCCCAACATTTAGGGCCGGGCCCGGGCCCAATTTTCTTTTTTTTTTTAATTTTTTTTGGCATTTTCTTGTTATTCAAGGTAAGGGTTTTTTTTAATTATGGTAATTTGCTGTTAGGGACGCTTTACGGTATATGGTAAGACTAAGTCAATAATGATAAATTCTCAAAGGGACATGAAGTAACAAATATCATCAACGTCATAAAGATAAAAGTCAAATTGTCAAGAAAAACTTCATCCCAAAAGATGCGGGTGGGCACGCGACAGTGCAACCCCTCCCCTTCGCCACTGACTTCAGGTTCATTGTGTGAGGCTATGCAATGCACATCCGTTGATGAAGCTTAAAAGTCGAGGACAAAGCTACTCTTCTTGGTAAAACTTACACTTAAAAGAAAATACCTTTTGAATCTTCTTTATGCAATCTCTCTTTTAAACCAAATTTTGGGCAATCCGAACACTAGAACTGGAATTAGGTTCGATTATCTGAAGCCCATGGTTGGGCACAGAACAATATCTGTGCTGAAATAAAGCAGATTCTAAGTTCCAGCCCACTCAAATTGTAACATAAATTGACAAAATACAGCAAATGTGGGGTACACGATGCATTGGGGTCAGCTATTTCAATACATAAAGATGTTGGAAATTTACTCGATCCCATGACCACTATATTTATAAAGAAAAAAAATCAAAGACTTTAAGATGTGTTATTATTCTTCGCATTACTTAAATCTTCAGTACTGTTTAGGGGGGAAAAGGGGAATAAATCCGTTGGGGGGAAAGGGGGGAAAAGTGGAATTTCAAAAGTAAAGAGGGGGGCCTGAACCGGGCCAGACCCGGGCGGGGCCAGCACTGTTCATCAAAGGGGCCGGGCCAGCCCGGGCCAGAAAGGGGCCGGGCCAGCCCGCGGGCTGCCCGGCCCATTTGACAACTCTAGGTATAAGGCTTCCCAATGACCGTACGACTACAAAAACTTCTGCTTGCCCCTGAGCTTGTCTCAGAAATCTTTCTTTCTCCATTTGGAAAGTGGCAAAAGGTGAGCCATAGGTTCTAAGAACATATAGGCCTTGGAAAAGCCAAGTAAAATTGGAACTTAGTAATAAAAGTATAACCACCCAACCAAATTACAGCAGTTAGTTCCACTAGTTGTATGTACTTGTGAAGTTAGATAGGAAAAGAGCGGGGATTGTAGTGGAAATGGATTGAGCTGGGTATTAGGTAACGACTAACAAGGCATTCTATGCAGGAAAGCTTGGGTTTCTAAAATATATGTTCAAAGAGAAATAGTGTGACAGTGCAAGAGTCAAAATGAATGTCTAAGTAAAACAACAAAGAAGGAAACCGAAACGCATTCTTGAGATGGTAGAAGGAAGAGGAAAAATGTTGAGAAAATACCGGCCTAGATAAGAAAGAGTTGCATGACCATTATAGTTGGCAATACTAGGGAAAGATCAAGAATCAAATTAACGAGGATGGTAGAAAAGATATACATGATAAACTGTGTTTAACACAAGATTTAGCCATAGAAAAAGCATAATGGTGGAAAAAGATTGTGAAGGCAATGCCACGTATTTAGGACAAGGAGGCCCATGCAAAATGCAAGCATGGGAAGATAGGGTTGCTCATGTCATGCGTCAGAACTATTATGCACGGATATATTGCGACAAATGGTATGTTTGGCTGTGACATTAGGTAATTTATAATTTGACATTTACAACGCTTTTAAGTTAATTTAGTCAAGTCATAGTGTTAGGGCAATCTAATACTTTTGGTCATAAGAGGTTTCTTGTTTAGTAAGCAGTGTTAGGGCCTTGTTTTCCTTTATAAACCGGTTAATTCTCGTTTTGGCAGAGTTGAAATTAGTGATTTTGAGTTCTGCTTTGGCCATGTGTGCCACCACATAACTATTAAACAAGACTCCAAGAGCAAGAGGCAATCGCTGTTCCAATACAAAAGAAGGATTTATTTTTTTTTTTTGTCCAAGACTAATGACACTCACTTCTGCCTCCACTATGTATAAAATATTTATGGAACAAAATCAGGTGTTTCACGTTTGAGAATTTACATACAGTGAAGTAAGCAATGTAGCTGACAGCAAGTGTCAGTGTAATCTCTATCGCCGTGTCATTAAATATAAACCCAAGCCACAACACAGATGCTAGTCCAAAAGCAAGACCAATGCCTACACTGGACCAAGCAAAGATCTCATTAGAACAATTATATGTGCCATCATTTTTTATGAAGATAAACTCTACCTACGCTCCAAGAGAAACTTGTATCAAAAACTTGACAACGGCTCCCCAGTTAAAGCTCCAGCCAACAACCATACGATAAAATAGCTGAAAGACCACAATTGCCGTCCTGAGAATAGAAACTGACCTTCTTTAGAACACACCAAGTATGTTGGGAGTATAACTAAAATAATAAAGCAAAAAGAATATTATATGTAAGGAACAGTAAAAATATTCTATCAACTGATTTGCAAGGAAATAGTAACAGAGTAATGAAATTGATACCCGTCATTCATCAAGGATTCTCCTTCAATGATAGTACTCAGTTTTTTGCTTGCGCCAAGCTCCTTCAATAGGGCCACAACAGCAACAGGATCAGTAGCACTAAGAAGTCCTCCAAGCAACAACGATGTTTTCCAGCTCCAGCCATATGGAAAAGTTAGCTGCAGTACTTTTTCAGATATTTATGCTGATTACAAAAAAAAAGAATAATATGGCAGTGGGGCACACCTTCAAAGCCGATCCAAGACAGAAGGTTGAAATGAGAACACCTGGTCCAGCAAGTATGAGCATTTGTACCATACACCTCTGCATTCACCCAAAAGACGGTCCAGATAATTACTCAAATCGATGGAGTAACATCAATAAGGAACTCCAATTCTCAGGCTAATTAAAAAAATGACGCAAAAACAAGATCCCTAGCAGTAAAAAAATCATGTTAGAATCAGAGATGAAGCCAAATGCAAGCATCATAATAATTATGAGGGAATTAATAGCTAGCTTATACAGTCTCTGGATCAATATTTAGAATAGTGTTTCATCTCTATAACCACAGGGCTTCTTTTGTTATCTTTCTATCGCTTTGTTGGCTCTGTGCATTTTCTTGGCCTAGGGCCATTGTATATCATGGTTCACTCTCTCTATAATGGGTTGGTGCCCTTTGGGTGACCTTAAACTGTATTTTCCTGCGTATAAAATTAACTATAAGCACGGATAAGAGGGCGATATCCAAAAAACCTTGGAGAGTGATATGCTTAGTATAGGTTGCATACATGTCTTAAAATGAAAATAAAAAAAATTTGTTCCGCCTGTTTTGGAACAAAAATTCCTGGTGGTGTTAAAAAGATAGCATGGACTTATCACTTCATTTATTGGATGCCTTCAAATTTTCCTTCCATCTAAGTAGAGGACGCTTTAGAGTGTGGAGACCCCTCTTCATCGGCAGCAAACTTTTTTTCTTTTAAAACGGCTTTTAGTTTGGGTCAAGGTAGAGCTTTCCAAGATCATCTGATGCTGTTTTAGTCTTTTTAGATGACCTAAGAATGGCTTCAACTTAATCGGATTTGTGGTTTAGCAAGAGCAACTCATTGGTACTTTGGGATTCTTCTGTACATAGGGGGCTTTCAATTTAAATTGTAACCAAAAAAGAACAGAAGTCAATATCACTGACTTCAGTTTCATCATTTTCAATTTTCCAAGGAGCTTAGCTTACCTAACATTTGAATTGATCACCAAATTCCTAATTATCGTTTTGAAACAAGGTAACCCAAAACTTTGATCAAAATCCAACTTATAAGTAGCGCGTAAAATTAGACAGAAAAAAAAACACGATATCACACACATCTAAACTTTAAAAAAAAAAAAGAACATGAAACCAAAAAGAGGGAAGAAGAAGTTGCAATCAACTATAAAACTTAACCCCAAATATGTGCTGATATATCCAAACTTGTCCCTCCAAGTTCCCAAAACTATATTAATTGCCTCCCCTGAGATAGAGGAACAGCCAGGTCTACACCAAGTTCACTTTGACTCTAAATGACTGAAGAAAGAAATTACACTAAGATATACTCACCTCCACAGAGCTGTGGACAAATTGCCAAGCACATATGAAAAAGGGCACAGGCCTCCCTTAATTGTTTCTTATAGATGAAATAATCAATTTTTAGAAGATAACGACCTTATCCTTGTTTCCTAATGATAGCATCCTCAGCGGTGAATATTTTGGCAATGGACTCTTCATGCAACCCTTCCTTGTTGTCTACCATTTCTTTCATTGTAACTTTTCAATCTTGGAGTACAATTCTTTCATTGCAACTATAAAAGAAGGAAAGTGACAGTACCCTCCAATTCTCATGGCACTCCCTGCCTCAAAACCACACACGCACCTGCTCCCATGCTAAAAACTAAACTAGTGATGCTCCATGTCCCAGTTGCACCTGCTCCAACTCCCGCTCTCATCCATGCTTTGTGCAAGAAAATTTTATTATTCATTTACTGAACTTACAGGGTCAACTAATTATCTATGGTCTGGTTGGTTGCTTTCTAAACTTTCGCCCATTGGAGTTTTTTATTATATAAATAACTTGGTTGAGCTAGACATTCAGACCAGATACCGTCAACATAAGGCTGAGCGAGTTTCTGGCATAGGTTGAAATGACAATTTGAGATGATGTGAACTGGTGTTACAGCATGCTTTGCTCTTGATGTTCTGTAACGACAGACTGATAAGATTATTTATAGCTCTTTGTCTGCGATCTGTAAATCTCTTTAGACAATCTTCAATAATCACAACTCAACATGTTTGTACACACTTCTCATAATTTTAACGCCACCTCGGATTCATTTAGGTTCTTCTGGAGAGAACACAGAAATATTTTAAAACATTTTCAGGCATATACAATTATTGAGAATAAAAAAGCAGTTGTCGGGGGGCGGGGGCGGGTTGGAGGGGGAGAGGGATAGAGGACAGATATCTCATTTTTACAATACTCAAAGCTTCAGGTAAAAAGTAAAGATATTGTGGAAAAGGAACCTTTATTTGGTGCACTTCCATTGAAAATGAACTTTCAAAAAGAAGAGCAGGAAGAAAAACGGCCAATAAAAGATCAGGATCAATTTTTGCCCCTGCAAATGAATATTTAAACATCTAAAGAATCTAAAACTTGCAACTGATGGAGAAGCTTAGATTCAAATCATAAGAATCATTTCAAGTCAATGCAGATTGCACTTACAAATCCGTATGCCATCCCCTATTTTCCCCAAGCGATGACTTGTACCATATTCTGCATATTCATCCATTTGAAGATTCTAAAAAAGGTTATGATACTAAATTGCTAGGTTCACATATAATTAATGACAACTGAAAACTTAAACGCATCATCATAATCCTTAGGCTTTGCATGAACTCTATTGAAGCATGCTAAAAATTTCATGGACTAAATTTGAGAAGAAGAGTAAGTGTCTTATGATGGATACCCATAATCCATGACAGGAGGCATGGGGGTGGAGGAGAGGAGAACCTGTGCAAAATAATACATCTTCCAATATCAACGCACATAAAGAAGCTGCTCAAAAAGGCTCAAGGGACTTCATGGGAAGTTGAACAGCCCAAGACAAATGTGTAGACAAAAAAGAGAAGCAAGATGGTCACTAGCATGGTAATGAGAGGCATGTTTTTCCAAGGCCTTGAATAAAATCCTGCTTTCCTTTATGTTTTTAACTTGTTGTGTTCTCCATCAAGTATAGTATTAAACTTCTTAAGCATTTGATTGACAGGGACTCAAGATTGGGAAACTTTTTCCCACAACTGCTCAAGGATAATGCACACGATATCCTTTTTTAACAAAAGGATGCATGTATCTGTAGCAATCTTTCCCGAACTTCTTCTTTGTCTAATATATTCTTCCACCTTAGTGACCATATCCCTGTCCATGCTACAGAGGTATTAAATAAGTTCAGTAGCCTTGTGCTTGGGTAGCTTACTTGCTTTTTGTATGTTGTGTAAGGTTCCTTAGAAGGAACAAATGTAGCGTAATTGTTGTTTGGTTCCCTTTAGCAGAAAGTTGAGGGTCAACACAGGGGTAAAGCTTAATAAAATAAAAAGCGAAATGGGATTTTGTAGAACGTGGTTAATTTATGGGGCTAGTCTCAAGAATGATGAATCAAATTGTTCAAGGCAAAATCGATGATCTAAAGCACGACCCCTGAATTGGAGGTCATATATAAGCTCAATACACATATTGAACACCAGCAAAGCTGGAGCTCAATGAATGTACGACCAAATCAAAAAATCACAAGCAAACAATTGCCAAATTTCTTCTTCTTCTACTCCCACAAAAGCACAGCCTTGTCCAATGCATCTTTTTTTCAAGAAATTGATTCAGCCCTGGAAGTAAAGTAGTTATTTCAGTCACTCCGTAGCTGTGTCTGGCAAAAGTCTTGAAATGTCAAGATGCGTCGGAGAGTTTTGCGTGTGTTTAGCATTGGCACTGTGCGTATTTGGAAGTATGTGCTTGGTAGTCAATACAAACATGCCTTCCCCACCCCCCCAAAACTCCAAACCCAAATCAACCCACCCACCCACCCACCACCCCAGTGTTAATGGTCAACTGCCAATACAGAAAACAACTCATAATGTTTATTCTTACACCACAGACCTAACTGTCCCTGATTTTTTTCAAAAAACTATACATGTACTCAAGATTTCCTCTAGAACAGTATGTGCACAATACTACCAGCAGTAGATCTGCTTTTTAAAATAGCATCCTTGGGTCAATAGGCCTTTTATCATCATCTTTATGTAAGCCTTTGATCGACCTAGTAGGGTTTGCTACTTGGACCCTTTTCCTCCACTCTCCCCCTATCTAAGCCCATGTTCCTTGACAAATTTCAATCAATCGACTCTTCCAGTAGTTATTCCTCCTGATGTTATCACAAAACATTTTGTTCTCACTGAAGCATCCAAACCATACCTTGATTATGAGCAAATGATCTCAAGCGATGTCCTTCATCTTTCCTTCTATTGGTGCCAACCCAGCTTAAGGCAATAGCTCTATGAAACTTTGGGTCCCTTCATGCCCAACTGAACCTCACAAAATCGTAGCATATTTTCGTCTAAACTTTTAGGGCTTTTTTCCGTGCACTTACGAATGTCTCAGATTTTAGTTTCATTTATTCTTGTCATTTCATTTTCTTCTTCTTTTTATCGTTTTTAAACTGCTCAAGGTACATGTTCAGAAGCTTAAAGTTTTCAAATTTCCAAACAATATAGAAGCCGTAAACTCTACTTTTTAAGTACAAAGAAGCTGCCTATCAATTGAGCTACACTTGATACCATAGGAAGTAGGATTTCTTTGGGGAATGAAAGCAGAGGCACCAATAGTACTGCAAGAAAGCGAAGATACAATTTCAGGCCAACAAATATAATCTTTATTGTTCAAAACGCAAGGAGCACCACTGTTCCACTACTCAGCAATTCCTTGTTTTTATTTCCAATCTAATCATCAATCTAAAGTTTCTTCCTATCTTCAGATTTCAGATTACCGGATTTAAATCATAAGTTAAGGCGTGAAATAATAAAACAAAGATAAGTGAAGAAATCTGAATCCATTTCCTCTAGTCCACCCTATCCCTTTCTCTAGAAGTTCTTAACAATCAAGTCTTTTCTCTTTATTTCCCCCATGTTATTCTCAACAATTATTTTCTTACTCGAGCATTCAGATCATAGATTGGACATTACCAAATTACCAAACCATCTCAAGCTATCTTCACCTCATTTTTTCCTCATTTTCTTTTCCCCCATGTTTCTCTGCTCTGAATCGTTAAAGCCTTCTTTTCCTGCACATTTGCATGTTTAACTTATCTAATTTTGGTTTTTCTTATATTTCCATTCAAGGCACAAGACCCATGTTTAACTGCGGACAAAAATTTTGCCTTCTGTTATATGGAACCCTATAAATTGAGCTACACTTCGAGGATATAGGCAAGTACACCAATAATGCTAAATCCAATTCTAGGTACTGCTGTCACACATACGTCAACGAATTGGGAAATTGTAAACATACAGAGTTTCTAAACAACTTAATCTTTCTGAGCAGTACTAACTTTATCTTTCTGAGCAGTACTACCCTTCCCAAACACATCCCAAACTTTGATTTCCGAATGGGATGTCACATCCTAGCTCAAGCATTTAAAAAAAAATGGATCCCACCGTTTCTGAAAGATTCTCTCACGGTCAACCACATCATTTGGGTGTCAATATTTTGGGATGAGTTTTGGGAACGCTGGAATACTATCTCGTTTTTTTGTTTCTACGCGAAAAAGGACCAGTTTATCTTCTACGGGCTATTTTATACTGTTCCCCTATCTGACACAGAACTAGTTTTGTTTTCCTATCTAATCATTATGCCGGAATTCCAATACCATCAAAAAGTGAGTAGTGTATTCACTTCGTAGGTTCAGAAATGAAGTAATACTCCCACTGCCTCATAAATAACGTCCGACGACTTCTTGCAAATTGCTAGATTAGAATTTGGATGTAAATATGAAGTTTACTTAACGACTTTGCCCTGGTTTGACTAGCCAAATAATACATATTTGACCGGTATTCATTTTAACTTAATGTTGAAGTTCAGAACTCAAGTCCTATCGTAAAGATTCACAAAAAATGCCAAAAGGGGACAAGAATTATGAAACGTAGGCAGTGCAACAAAGTAATCTGAAATGAATTGGAAGGGGAACCTAAAGAGCCGAGGCCAATGCCGAGGATGAGCAACGCAACAGTGTAAGGGACTCTGGTGCCGCGGAGAAGATGCCTCGATGCAATTCCCAGCACCAGCGAGATCCCCACGAAGATCACTGCGTCCGTGGGATTCGATGTCGAGCTCTCGGCTACCGATACCCTGTACGGCAACGTCACCGACGCCATCTCTCCCGCAGTCTCCGCCGCAATTCCAGTAACTACAACAAAGGATCATAGCCTCGTCAGTCGAGCATACATGAACACACACACCACAGAGCGAGAGCCGGGGGAGGGGGGGACCTCAACCTCCCTCAACCTCAAGTATTGCTGAGACTGGTTATAGTACCTGATTTGAGTTGAAAGATTTACTTCAATCAACTCAAGGATCAACAAGAAAGAGTGGGATGACGATGGCACGCGCTATCTAGCAAATGAGTGTTTGCTTTATTATATTCTGAGCGGAGGTTTAATAATTTAAGTTTAATCTTTTTGCTCTTACGATTTTGACTTTGGGGTCACCGATATCCATCCAATTGTTGACACTTGGAACTAATTGATCGACGAATCCCAATTTTCTTCGATGTTACTTTCTTTGGGATAGAAAGTAAGTCCCTCTCTTAGTTCACCGTGATAGCGACATAACAAACGGTTTGGCCAGCAAAAACTTTGCGTGTAAACGACCACCATCAACCTTAATCACATGAATCTATCCTCGATTTTTACCACCGTCCTTCACCTGTCAATCACGAGCACCACTGTCACTGGTCTAATTGCTATCAAACCACTGCTAACCCAACACCATCGTACTAGGAATTAAGATCCTCTGTTTGTGCTAAAAAAAGATATCGTTGAATGCATTTTAACGGCAAAAGATTGGTATCTAATTATATTTACTAACAACGACAACGCAATTTTAACAGCAAATTTTTGTCACTAAAAATGTTATGACAAAAGATGCTCATCCTAGTAGTGTCATCACCATGCCGCACTGACCACATGTACACCATAGCTAGAAATTATATTCTCGCCAATTCACACTCATAACTACACCACCAACCTGATCTATATATTTGAACCTAAGAAATAGACAATGAATCCTTCGTCTTAATCTCCTTCATCTTAATATGATTCTCACCAAATCATACAAAATCGACTAATAATTTCAAAATGCTAATTTTTTACGTTTCTCTTTTGAAAGTAATGGATCCATGGCTATAATCGGGATCTTAGTATATGGTGATAGTTACTAGATCTGCGGGTCCACAATTGATGTGGTGGCTTTGATGGTTGGTGGGTTGAAGATGGAAGTGGTTTATATGGTTAGGATTCTGATAGAATGGCCAGAGAGGTTTATAGTGGTGATGTTGTTGATGGCAATGGTGGTGATTGCGGGTTTGGTTTTAGTTGGTGATGGTGTCCACGACAGTGGCGCTAGTGTGGGTTTAGTTTTGGGTAGTGATGTTTTGTGTTGGCGTTGGTGGTGGCTTTGATGGTAGCTTGGTCCGATGAAGCTATCAATGGTGACACTTGTGGTGGATGCTGTGGTGGCAATTTGGTTGTATGTATGGTTGTGGTGTGGCAGTTCTATTTGAAGGGTGTAGTCGTGGTGGCTAGGGCTCGAAGTGAACCGAGCCTTTCGCAAACAAGCTCGTGGTTCGTTCTATAAAAGATTGTTCATGATTACGTATAAGACAAGCGAACCGAGCTTGAACAAAACAATTGAGCTCTTTAAAAAAAGCCGAACATGAACAACGTTCATGAACAAGCTCGTGAACAACTCGCTTTTATTTTTCTAAGTACAATTGTTTCAATAGCCCAATTCAGATAGCCCAAATCAAAACCAAACCTAAACCTGAACATTGATTGTTTTGCGTATTTTTTCAGTTCGAAATAAAAGATAGGGCTTTTGTTTGTAAAATTGGATTAACTGCTTATTTTATTTTATTTTTTATTCCTTTTGAAGAGTTGAGCCGAGCTTCGGTCGTGTTCACATAAATTTTAAACACAAGTTCAAGCATGGGTTTGAAGCTAGTAAGGAACACAACTAAGCATGAATACTGTCAAAATAAACGAACGTGAGCTCAAGCTCTGCTAAAAGAGCTGAGTACTCGTTCATTTGTAGCCCCGGTGGTGGTGTTGGTGGTAGGGCGGTACGAGGGAAATAAACAAGCTAATGTGCGTGTCAAGTGGATTAGGAAGGGGGTAAAGAATTTGTCCATGAAAAATAAGAGAAATGAAAGAAATTTGAATATAATTTGTGAATTGGTCAATACTACATAAAGCTAAAACATTAAGGTGTTGGGAGTCAAAATTGAAGTAGTAGGGTGATTTGGGGACATGACCATAAAGTTCAAGATTTTATGCACAAAAACTCAATTAAGTAAAGCGGAGGCAACGAAATCAAGTGGTAGAGTAGACTTCCAACTCC
The DNA here is from genome assembly GCA_033070095.1 of Escallonia herrerae. Classification (NCBI taxonomy): domain Eukaryota; kingdom Viridiplantae; phylum Streptophyta; class Magnoliopsida; order Escalloniales; family Escalloniaceae; genus Escallonia; species Escallonia herrerae. The sequence goes on along the minus strand of JAVXUP010002459.1, from coordinate 14,097 downwards.
AGTACCATCCCCTCCTACGAAAAAGCTCTAATATAAGGTCTTTGAACGTGATTTTTCTTTTTTCATTTTGTGAACAATGGTTCCAGTTTCAATCATTATTTCACCATAGTTAATCGTACTTGCAATCGTCTATCTAATGAGCGTATTAGGTTCACTCCTGAAATTCATATATAAATAATAATAACTACGTTTTACTATGTAGTTGTTGATACGGAAAAGGGGTTCGCTGCTACTTGGAGGTGCCACAAAGGATGCAGTCTGAATCAGCTTCCAGGTAGACAAAGTGGGAGACCGTAAGGACGAAATAAGGGCTGAGAGCAAGACTCCCTAGACAGGTCGCGAGGGCTGGCCCACCTTTTTCAGTCAACTAAAAGCTTGTTGCCTATATATAGGCCCACATTTTTCAATTTAACTTTTTACTGTTACTTTTTCACAGTTTGTCTTTCGTTTTCACAGACTCACTATTCTTCTCTCTTGTCCACCTGGTCACTCTAATGACTCAACTTGGTCTTACTGCCATTTTTTAGCGAATGGGCTGTCTTTCCATTCTCTCTCCACCCACCACTTATTACCCTGCTCTTGTTTGCGTGTTCTACTCCAACATGCATTTTCATGCTCAACCGCCTACCTTTTTGACCACATATGTGAATGGGGTCCACATCCATCTTGATGCCACCACCTTGGCCCACATTTTCGGTTTGACCAATCAATCCTCTGCCCTTGTTTTCACCGCTAATACGTGGTGTACAACCAATTCCTTTACCCCACTACAACAGACCCAAACTCTTTTAGGCGACCCGTCCACCTCTCGACCCCGTAAACCCAGTCTGGGTGACTTGTCTCCTCTTTATCGTGTTCTCCATCTTATTCTTTGTTACAATCTCTCGGCCCGTTTTGGCTCTTACGCCACTTTTTCATACTTAGACATCATCCTTCTCACCCATTTCATTCAGGATTCTCCATTAAACATTGCGGGCATTATCATGCTCGTCATGAATGCCCGAAAAAACAAATCATCTGCTAATCTTCCTTTCAGCCTTTTGTAAACTCGCGTCTTTGAACATTTTCATGTCCCTCTGCCTACCTCTAACTCAGAACGTATATCTCTTCTGAGCCATCATGTTCTCGACAAAACTTCTCTTCGTCGTGCCAGTTTCGCAATTTGCTCTGACCTCACCTCCAACACTATTGTTCTTGAGCGTGTCACTACTACCGATCCTTCCCACACCTCATCTGTTCCGACCCCTGCTCCTGCTTCTATTCATGTTCCCTCTCCTGCTCCTGAAATTACCTCCGCCCCATAATTTGATCCCTTCCCATCTTTTTAGCCATCTCAACCCCCTTCTACTTAGTACATACCTCCTGCACCTACTGACCATTCCTCCTCGGTCCCTCCTTTTCCCACCCCTCCTCACCCTACTGATCCCCTCTTCAGTAGTCCACTAAACTACTTCTCACATATCAATTTTGATGAGTTCCTCTCTTCAGACACCCCCGACCTCTCTGACACTCTTTCTCGTCTATCTACCTCGATTCAGTTCATTTTGGAATCGCAACCCACCCTTGCTGCTTCCATTACCACTAACCACACTACTATCCTTCATGAACTTGCTGCCCTTCAGCAGTCGGCTCAACACTCCTCCGCCCAGCCTCTCTCGAACCAAATTGACTTTCACAACCTTCTCAATGACCTTACCGCTAACCTTTCCTCTCTCCCTCTCAATCATACTCCACTTCTGGACAGTTTGACTCGGATGCAGTAGGGTCTTCACCGCTAGCAAGAAGTTGCCCTTCAGGCTCATCGTCGCCAGGCCTATCTCACCACGAGCATTCTGACCGAACAAAACTGATATCTGGCTCATTAGATCTTCGATCAGGCTTATGGCTTTTGGGTGACGCGTCCAGATATTTTTCCTTCTTGACACACTGGCACCGACGGGGAAGAATGGTTCTTTAACCCGCATCTCCCATACAACCCTCCGCCGTCGCGCTCTCCTCATGCCATTGAAGTTGTTGAAGTCCCCACAAACACTCCGCCGCCTGCTGATCCTTCCTCATCTGCCCCAGGTTCTCGCCGTCGTCGGCCTTAGTATTTTTTATTTATTTTTTCTTTTACTTATTGCACAAGTTGCCCCCTCTTTTGATTTGACAAAGGGGGAGAACAAGTACTTATTGATCATTCTTTGTATTGATCATTTTTTTTGTTTACATCTTTATTAATTCATTGATTAAATTTTATAAGATGCTCTTTATGTTATTTCTTTGCGTAAATGATTAACTGATTAAGGGGGAGTATATCTTTATAATGTTAGAACTAATATTGTCATCATCAAAAAGGGGGAGATTGTTGACTTATTGATTTTGATGATTCCAGTATTGTTATTTCTAACATCAATCTGACAATATTTTTAAGATAAATATTTCAGGCTTTATCTTAATCATATACAAAGACAAGACCTTGACATGGACAAAGCCTAAACTTGGACTTGGACTCGGACTCGGGATTTAAAGACTTGGACTACGTTGAAGATGCAAGAATCTGAAGTTTCTCCTTGTTAGCATTTTTTCTAAGCCCTTCTTTAAAGATCTGACAGAAATTTTAGTAAAGAACAAAAACCATCTCTTTCAATCGAAGGCAAATTGTTTTTAGTCGACTCAAACTTGAAATCTTTTCTTTCAATCGAAGCTGTGACTTTCAGTCGAAGGCTAGACTTTCAGTCGAAGGCAAACTGTTTTTAATCGACTCAAACTTGAAATCTTTTCTTTCAGTCGAAGCTAAGACTTTCAGTCGAAGCCAAGACTTTTAGTCGAAGTCAAAATGTTTTAGTCGAATCCTTCCTGTTTGGCTTTCCCTTCTTAACGACTCTCTATGTCTTATTTGAATAAATAGGGGATCTGTGAAAGCATTTACAACTATTACTCACGCGAACTTTTTTACTCTTCAATAACTCTCTCATCTAAATCTCTTATTCTCATCTATTCTTTATTGAGTGAGTTTACTTTTGAGAAAGTTCTTTGTAAGCTTCTTGGTTTGGTTCTTGAAAGAATATAGATCTTCCCACCTAAAAAGGTTTAGTCTTAAATTTTCATTGTAACATCTGCTCAAGAAGGAGCTTGTTTATTGTATTCAAAGTGTAAATCTCTTTTCACTTGTAATAAGTTGGAAACCTTGGAAGGGTTTCAAAAATTGTACTGCGGTTTGTGTTAGCACCCGAAGTTAGCTGGTTTAGTGAAAGGCTCGAGTAGGTCTCCCTTGTGTGGAGTGCTCGAGGACTGGACGTAGGCTGGTGGGGCCGAACCAGTATAAATCTCTATGTTAAATCTGTTATCATTATATCTGTCATTACATGGTAATCTCATTTTTAAATTTATACTCAAAGTTGTAAATCACCTATTCACCCCCTATAGGTGTATTTAGGGACCTACAAGAGAAAGATGCTTGAATAAGCTCCGAAGTCTAATATTTATAGGCAAAAATGTGCATGTGTCATAAGTTGACATGTGTCACCCCCTGGGAACGACACGTCGCCAGGGGGGTCAAAAGTACTGATTCTCCGTTGGACTGTCGGTTCCCAAGTTCGTGCTGCCCTGCCCTTGCAACGTCTCTCTGCCTGTCTGAGGAGACTGATCATGCGGCGGTAGCATGGTCAGAGTAGCCCGTTGCCCCAGCCACAAGTCCAAGCCCTTACCGAATCCCACAAGGTGCGTCAAGAGATGCGCAGAGAACCTGACAGCGGTGAGGGTTGCCCCTGTAGCCAACTGCCCGGCAGACTAGGTGCGATGCCCTCCAAGGACTTGCTCCCGTCCCGAAGTGACCCCGTGGGTCATTGCCCTGGTGGTGTCGACGATCAACAGTAATATGAGTAACATGAGTGGCCATGGTCACCGCTTGGTGCTTAGAGTCCGTTGCGGGGAAGTCTTCGCGTCAGAGTTCCCTGTAAATGTGATGTCAGTGGCTTTAAGGTTGTGCCGACGATGGCTTCAGGGTTGCGAGCCCATCCTGCTGCTAGGGCCAGAGCCCCCGGTGATTGAGCCGGCGATGGAGCTAAGCTTGTGATGACGCTTTACGGTTGTGAGTCCTTTAGGGGGGTCGGCCACCCGAGGGGTTCGGCCACCCAAAGGGGGTCGGCCACCTACCTTGATGACCGACGACCGTCGCGCACCTTAGTCGCAACGACCGTCACTCACCGCCGCGCTTCGTCACCGCGACGACCATTCGCTAGTCCTCACGCTCCGCTGCCACGACAACCTTTGCTTGCGGTCGCTCGTCGCCCCCACGCCATCTCTGTGACCTTCGTCGCGCGCGTCCAGGCATCAACTCCGTGATTCTCATCGCCCGCGCACCATCTCTGTGACCTTCGTCGCACGCGTCCGCATGACAACTCTATGACTCCTATCGTCCATGTGCCATCTCTGCAACCCCCGTCATCGGGCACCCGCTCATCGCGCTCTCTACAATGCGCACCCAACGCCAATGGTCACTTGACACTCATCACTGACCATGTGCAATCGTCAAGACGGTAGCATACTATCACAAGTGTATCTCTGCGACAGTCGTCGCTACGCCCTCGCGCCATTCTCATGATGCGTGCCCCCGGCACCAAGTATTGCTCCGCGACGGTTGTCGCTGCGCCCTTGTGCCATTTTCATGATACGTGCCCACGACACCAAGTATTGCTCCGCGGCAGTCGTTGCCGCACCTATGTGCCACAATCATGTTACAGGCCTCCAGGCATCACATTTACTCACCACACCATGCGCCCCCGCCATGGACGTAGAACATGTTTCGACCCACTCTCCAGAATGTACAGCATTCCGAGGGCTCTGTTCGTAGTGCTCCGACACGAGGACCCCTCACTACGGGATGGGCTTGAGGCCATCGCCGGCTCAATCAAACTACAGGATGGGCTTTGCACCTTCGCGGGCTTAGCACCATCACCGGCTCAATCAAACTGCGACATGGGCTTAGCGCCATCACGGGCTTAGCGCCATTGCCTGCTCAATCACCTGGGGCTCTGGCCCTCGCAGCAGGATGGGCTTGCAACCCTGAAGCCATCGTCAGCATAACCTTAAAGCCACTGACATCACACTTGCAGGGAACTCCGACACGAAGACTTCCCCACAACGGACTCTAAGCACCAAGCGGTGACCATGGCCACTCAAGTTACTCATATTGCTGTTGATCGTCGACACCACCAGGGCAATGACCCACGGGTCACTCCGGGACGGGAACAGGTCCTTGGAGGGCATCACGCCTAGTCCTCCTGGCAGTTGGCTACAGAGGAATCCCTCACCGCTGTCAGGTTCTCTGCACGTCTCTTGACGCACCTTGTGGGATTCAGTAAGGGCTTGGACTGGTGGTTAGGGCAACAGGCTATTCTGACCATGCTGCCGCAACATGATCAGTCTTCTCAGACAGGCGGAGAGATGTTGCAAGGGCAGGGTAGCACGAACTTGCGGACCGACAATCCAACGGAGAATCAATACTTTGGACCCCCTGGCGACGTGTCGTTCCTAGGGGGTGACACATGTCAACTTATGACACATGCACATTTTCGCCTATAAATAGTGGACTTCAGAGCTTATTCAAGCATTTTTCTCTCATTTGAACTTTTCACTTTCTCTCTCTAAAAGACATTCTCTTTGGAATTCTAGTGAGAGAAACACACTTGGACTTCTGTAATCGGACCCTCGACGCTGCACCCTTGACTTGAATTGTAGACCGCTTACCCTGTTCGTCGTCGCCCTGTCTACGCTGCTCTGCCAGCCCTCGCGACCTGTCTGGGGAGCCTTGCTCTCAGCTCTTACTCCCTCCTTGTGGTCTCCCACTTTGTCTACCTAGAAGCTGACTCAGACTGCATCCTTTGTGGCACATCCACGTAGCAGTGAACCCCTTTTTCGTATCAACATTAGTCTAACAAAATGTAATGAAAATTTACGAATATAAAGAAAATGTCCCCCATAATAATTTTAATAAACCTCTTGAGGATTAGGGGCTACATGCATGCTTTACCATCGATTATGAGAAATATTAACTATGTCCTTTGACCGGATGGAGTACAGACTATATTTTGGGTAAAAATACGACATTACCCGTTTGTTGGTCTTGAATTTTCCAATCTCCATCTTTATTTTCTAACTGATACACCCCGCCTCCATGGTCTCGCCCCTACCTCTCCTGGTCTTCACCCACCGCCAACCTCCAACCCTAGTTGATTTGCATAACCACTTACCACATGCCCAAAAACAACCAATCGCTGTGCCATCGATAGGCGAAATTGGATGTACGACACCACATCTGTAGGCACCCGAAAGGATAACGGTCTACCGACTTTTCAAGACATAAAACACACAAGCGCGAGTATGAGTAGCTACATTATTCTATATACAATTTGCTTTTCCAAATTGTCAAAAATTGACATCCAAAAAACCCCTTATTCCGTAACGAGTACCTTTGAACAGGAACTAACTGTTTTACGCATGCCTGCATTTAAAATTAGTAATATGTAACAATCTTTCTGATACATGGACATTTCGAAAAAAATAGAATCACAAGGTTGATTTGTAAGAACATGTAATTACTGAAATGATTCCCAAGTTTTTATCAATCACGAGTTGGTTATAACTCGTTGTTATTTGGACTTGATATCATAAAAGGTGATAGTCAAATGAATACATACATGTGACAACATCTCTGATTATGCTCCATTCAATCTCTAATAGGTAGTGGTCATATCCCATATGGAAAGCTCGTGTCTATGAAGAGTTAAAACTCATGTTTTGTCCTATGTCTAATTTGAAAATTAGGCAACACTTCACTGTATTTCTCCAAATACACGACATCGATTAGGTATTTTTTAACATTCAATCTTTCTCTGCAAGCAATGGATGTACGACCCTATATCTTCTTGCACAATGAGAAACACGGGATAATAGTCTGCCATATTTCCTAGACATAAAAAAAAAAGCATGAATTGCTACACTGTTCTATGGACTCTTTGCTTATTGAAATTGTCAAACTGGACATCCAAAGGCTGATTACTCCATAATGAGTATCTTATGCATGCATTAAATTGGTAGTATGAAACAATCTTTTCGAAACATGAACATTTTGAAAGGATGAAATCATAAGGTTAAATTGCAAGCACGTGCGACAATCAAAACGTTCGACTCCTAAGCTTTTTTTTTTATCAACCACGAGTTATGATCAACTCGGTGTAGTTAGATTTCACAAAGTAAAAGTGAATGTTCTCTTGCCTATAGTCATTTGTTTCTTCGCGGACTCGATATTGTGCCATCAGATTGTGATATTGTAATACTGCTTTTAACTAGTCATTTGTTTAGGGTGTAGGGTTTGGGGTTTACAATGAGTTCATTAACTTAGATTTTGTCCAAGCTGTAGGTTTTAATTTCGTTCAAGATGCAGGTTTCAATTAATCATTGCTTTTGATTAGCCAATTGATATCTTTACAATGTGCTACATCTCATCTAGAATTATGTCGATGATTGCTTTTAATTAGCCATGTTAGGGTGTGTTTGAAAACGCAATTAAGCGTTTAAAATTTGAAGTTTTTAATTAAGTGCGTTTGATAATGCTTAATGTTGTATCACTTAAAAAATTAATTCTTATAAAGAATAGACTAAAATTTTAAGTCAAAGTGGTATTGCTTAATGCTTATCAATTAAATGGAAGTGAGATGGTTAAAAATTACTAAGTAGCAACTTATATAAAAGAGTAATTATCACTGTAATTCCGCCACAATTAATTTGCTAAAAATACCACCTCCTTCACACAACACCGGCACAAAAACCACCGTAACAATTATTCCCTTTTGCGACCACCACCATAATCATCACAACCTAGCCAGTACCACTAGCATCACAAGGACACCGCCACTGTACCATTGCTGCCACCACGTCTATATCTATCAAAACTATCTAAATATCTACTACAGTACAACCACTCACATGACCGCCATGTCGCCGCCACAACCATAATTACCAACACCACATATTAATGCGCCACTACCACCACCATTGACACATTTCCTTTGCTTCCAACATCGCCAGCATTACTCCATTGCCACTGCCTACCACCACCAACAAGGTTATATGTAAAGTACATAAATGGATGCATAATTTTGATAAAATTTATAAATTCAATAATTTTCAGAAATTCGCTTTTGGTTTATCAAATAAGTTAACTTATTTTTTGTAGTAAAAAATTTAGTCGCTTAAAATTTTTAATTTTACAAATTCAAATCTTAAGTATTCAAAACTTAAATTTTAGCTAGTCTAATCAAACATCCCATTAGTCTTTCAATGACTTTTGGTTAGCCATTTGAGGAGTTCATTAACTTTAAATTATATCCAAGCTGTTGGTGTTATGTACTCTCGTGATGAGTTTATTAACTTAGAATTTTGTCAATAATTTTGAGTTTCACGTAATTTTCTCTACATCTCAATAATGTCTTACAAACGAAAAATCACATAAATCTCTACATCTAATAGTATCACATAAACTACCAACAATGTGACTAACTAGATTCAAACTAACAACAATGGCGTACTTCTCTACGACCAAAATAACAACCACATATTATTCCCAAAACATAGCACTAGTTAATTAAAATCACATACACAAGAGCCAAAGAAGCGGTAGTAGTAGGAGTCAGAGAAAGGGCATAGCGGGATGCTAACGGTAGTAGCTTTATGGGTGGCGTGAAGAGGCGGCAGCAGCCTCAAGTTGGCAAGGGTGGGTTGGTTGTAGCGGCGGTAGTTGTGGCGTGGGGGAGAGGCGTTTTGACTAAAACGGGGTGGATAGGTGTGGGGCTGTAGGTGCCGATAGCAGTGCATTGGGTGGGTGGCTGTGTAGCGGCATAGTGGGAATGCCAGTAGCGACATAGTGGGAATGCCAGTAGCGACATGATGAGATGTGGGTTGGGGCGCTACAGTGGCGGGTTGGGTGGCTTGGGAGTCTGCTGAGGAAGAAGAGGAGTAGTGGAGGTCGTCTGCGGGGGACTATAGGTGGGGGGTGGGTGTGTGGGAGAGGGAGGAGAGAGAGAGGGGGGGGGGGGGGCAGCGCGAGAAAGAAAAAGGAGCTTAGGGCTTTTTGACATTTAACTTTTATGGACATACTTCTTTCGTCCTAAAACTTTAATTTTTCTAAATATTCTTCTCGAAAAAAAAGAATAGGGAAAAAAGTGAAAGTATGTTAAGCACATTTAACGACTGATAACTCTCTCATCAAATTCCGTCGGTAAAGTCAAGTGCTAATAATTTATACGGACAGAATCTTCCGTCACTAATTGTTATCAGCGACGAACTTTTTAGCTAGGGCCAAATCCGAAAGTGAAGGGCACTTTTAGCGGCAGAAAAGGTTTAGTCGAAATTTGTCGCAAAAAGTACTTTTTATTTTTTATGTAGTGTCTATTTTTCATTATTCATTTATTTATTTGCCTTCGGAGTTTATTAAGGCTTGTGATAGACATCGGGTATCCCTTTATCTCCTAACTTTTGAACATTTTTTAAGTAAGTCTAACCTGACTTTTAAGTCTATTAGTAGGAATTAATTTTTTAAGTGATACAAGATTTAACGTTATCAAACGCACGTAATTAAAAATTATTGAAAATTTTAAATTTTAAGTAATTAATTGCGTTATCAAACACGCCTTAATGCTTAAGAAGCTTTATGAGTCAAAAATCCAAAACATAATAAAAGAGCTACAATTATATTTTTGGTCACAGGCATCAATCAAGTAGCAAAATGCAAGAGCAGGCACCCCCAAACAAGTTGACACTCATTATTAGACAATCTAAGCACCTTACATTTGGTGGTACTCGAACAAGATTGCACTGCGTGCACTACCAGACAAAGACTAAATAAGTACTTTAGTACAACGTAAACACTAGTTTAACTGATAGATAGCATTTAGCTACTTAATTAAGCTCTTCTCTAGCATTTAATTATGTGGCAAGAATAAAAAAGGCGACAGTTAGTATTATTGCCGCGTACGTCACTAGGGGTGTGATTTGGATTGGTTGGGATATCCACGTGCTTTTGTACCAATGTGCTAGCCAATAAAAAAATTAAATTAATTGAGTTGGGTTGATCGGTATATCTGAGTTTCACTGCGTTGATCAAAACAAAGTAAGTATTTTTTTTACTTAAAGAAAGAATAGAATGGTGGTTGTTAGACCTGACTATTTAAATCTGTTAAGTTTAGAAAAAAATAAAATAAAATTGACTCTTGTCTTTAAGGGCGTTGCCGTAATCTTTGCTCTGTAATCTACTGAACTAATGTTGACCATTATATAAACTATTGTGATATAACTAGCTAGCTGTTGCACCGTTACTCGTTCCCTTGTTCCGTATATATATATATATATATATATATATATATATATATATATATATAATGCTCACAAACATTGTCAAACGTGAATTCTAAGTAATTTATGTCTTTTTCTTTTCTTTTACCACTTTCCCGAATAAAATAAGGTTACCAGGGCCCCTTACCTGAATAAGTAAGGTTTGCAAAAGTTCCTAGAAATAAAGTTACTAGGGCTGAGCCTGCTATCTTGGTTTACTAAACTAGGGTTTAACAATTCTGTTTTTTTTTTTTTTAACAAGGATAAGAATGATGAAGGAGAGAGAACAAAATTAAAATTTAGTTTACAAAAAAATTTTTTTTCAGTTTTAAAAACTGAAAAAAAAAGGACGTTTGGTAACCATTTTTTTTTCAATTTAAAAAACCAGTTTTTAAACTAGAACAAGTAAAAAAAACTCCAAAAACTGGTTTTTTTTTTCATTTTGATTTTTTTTTTCGACCAACCACCACCCTCCCAGCCGGCAGCCACCTCAGGCGACCACTATCAAGACTGCCGGCCGCCGGCAGCCAACACCGGCTATTAGAAATTTATCAATGGACTTTTGAACAATTCTCTTCTTCTTCGCCGGCGACCACCGGCAGTATCTGTATGGAGTAGTTGGAACATAGTCTCTTACTACCGGAAAAGGGTAAATTACACACGGCCGCCTGAGGTTTATCCTAAATTACATACGGATCCTCCTATCTTTTTTAATTACACTTCGCTCCATGAATCTCAATTTTTCTGACGGTGTTAACGGTGTGATACAGAATGACTTTTTTGGCCTCATATATTAAAGTAAAGCAACGACAAAAAGAAGAAGGGCTATCACCTCTTTAATCTCAAGACTCAATTGTGCATTGACACTCTTGTTCCTCTTAGAACAATTCAGAAAACTTAACCCAATACCAATTATTGGATATATCGGCCCAGACCCAACAAAATCCCAGACCCCCTTCCCCCACTATGATGAATTTGGTCTAGTACAAAACACATTGAATTCCGGTGGTTACCATCCCAACAGGTTGAGCTGAAAGATATGTTATGTCCAAAATCCTTGTTTTTCTAAAACATATACACTCCACCACCTGAAGCCATGATAAGCAAGCTTGGAGCTCTTGAATTCGCACCATTGGTAATTGCTTGTACCCTCTTCGCGACGGCTGCAAATGGAGTTTTTGGGTTTTGGCCCATACATGAACAGCATCAAAAGATAACCTTGTTGGGTCTTACGGCACCATGCCTCTGAAGAAACAACCTGAGAATCGTTAATTTCCATCACCATCTTCTTCACAGTCCCTTTCACTTTGCCATTTACACCACTAGTCAGGCTCATTCCATCACCATCGTTAATTTTCATCACCATCTTGGCTCAGGGTGTTTCTCTTTCCGGCCAAACCCAAATCGGGCTCATCAATCGGGTCAATTTTAGAGGGCTCTGTGAATTCGGAGGAGTTTTACAAGCATGTTCCAAGAATCGGCTTCGGTGAAATCATTGCTGGGTAGCCGACGACGTCGTGGGGACTCTAAAGGCGGATTTTTCGGCGAAGGATGCGGAGGTAAAGGGAGGGGTTAAGCATCATGAGGTGCACTCGGTTTTCGGACTCGCCGATGCTAGATACAATGTCTTCTTTCGGGTCTACTTCGTCTTCAGACTCGTTCCCATTTACGCCACTAGTCAGACTCCTTGTTTATGCCACCAGTTGTACTTCAATGTATTTATCAACCAACCCAGAACAACAAGCTGTTACATCAATTCCCTTGGATTCAACCAACCCACAAGCCCGAGAAAACTAAACAAAACCAAATCCGATTGAGTAACTCGAAACCAATCCACGGCGAAACCAATCACAATTGGCCGGAGAAATAGTCGCAGAAGCTCCACGACGAAAGGGCGGTCGTCGCCGTTAGAAGGGGAAGAATGAAGGGAAGGAAGGAAGAGAGTTTTGCAGAAGGAAGAAGAAGAAGAAGAAAACCCTAAAGGGCAAGAGGGGTTTTATTCAAGAAAGGGAGGGTAGTTTGGGAATGAAAAAACCAAAAAGTAAGGTGTTAGGGAATCTCTAGACGGAGTTAGGATCCCTGCAAATTTGTGTAGCTCCGTAAAATGCGGGTACAAACTTTAGGGAGCGGAGTGCAATTAAAAAAGATAGGGGGTCCGTGTATAGTTTAGGGTAAATCTCAGGAGTGTCGTGTGTAATTTACCAAAAAAAAGCCGCATGCACAACAACACCAACTATTAAAAATTCACTAATGAACTTTCAAACAATTTTAAGTTAACAGAATAACAGAAAGGCAAACGAAACTAGTCTAGCCGAGTAGGAAAAACCCCAGATTATAATGGTCTTTTGTATGGGCGCCAATGAAAACCAAGCTCAATAACCCGTCCAAATCGGCCCACTTAAAAGTCGTTCAAGACCACCCATTAGCTAACTGAGTCATTCTGGACGAGTTATAATTAAAACCAAACAATACGGGGATCAAATGGGTTGTAAATGAGTGCCTATTTGACTTTTTTAATGACACATTTCACTATGGGAATCAGCTTTACCTCGAAAAAAGGATCAACCATTGGCCAGTTGTGACCAACCTTTGTGGCCATCCACACCCGCCATCGCGATGACTGCTCTGGTGTTGTTGTAATTGTTGCTGCTACACGAAAACTCAACCCACAATTACAGTCAAAGCCATCTCTCAAATATACCAGCGAGGAGTTAGAGCTCTCAATCAGATCTAAGCCAAGCCCTAAGCCATCTTGGCTACAATCTTCAAAGTGTGATGCTTGGCTTTGAAATGGTGGACGTGGATATGTTGACGGTGAACTGGTGGAGGTTGTGGTTGTGGTTGCACCCATTTTGCCACCCCTAATCCTAAACTCCACAACAGCGGTAGAAAATGAGAAATTTTTGAATACTTTTAAGTCAAAAGAAACGGGCCAACCCAATTTTATACAAGAAGCCCAAACTTATTAGCCATTGAGTTGTAGAATGCCTAACGTACATCAAGCCAAACTGTTGTGAAACTGTTTCCAACTGTCATATAGAGTTGGGCAGCATTGGATCACTTCCATTCCAGCCTCTTGTAAGCACCCAAAAAGGAAAACCTTCCGGCCAATTATGTAAGATTTATAGAAAATACTTATTATGATGGTACATTTTCATTCTACCGTGGACTTTTTATTTAGTTAATTTTGATCTCATGCATTGTGCACTGATTCGGATCATTCACTGTACATTACATATGGTCAATGGAAAAATATAGTTTTGATCTCACGTGTTGTGCACTGATTACGATCCTCCACCACACATCACATATGCTAACTAGAAAAATGTCGCTTGATGCATTTTTTTTTGACAAAAATTGTCACTATAGATTTTAGCAATAACAATAAAACACGTTTACTGGCGATATTTGGTCACTAAAGTGGTTAAATCAAAGATATTGTGCAGCAAATAATTAAACGCTCATTACACATTGTTGTTGTGAGTTTGATGTGTATGTCTGTGTCTATGAATCATATAGAACGTGCCCTAGTATGCTATTGTAAGTACAACATAACCGCATAAAAAAAAGGAGTAAATCTGAAAGAAAATTATATATATATATAAAACATTACTATTGGCATAGATTATGAATGATGGAGTCTAGCTGCACACCCCTTATATCTAGCGCAATGTTATCATACAATTCACAATTATGGCTATATCATTTTATTTTATTTTTTTGGTT